>BQKN01062042.1:59325-91976 GCA_022839385.1 Asparagus kiusianus
ACTAATTCCATGTTCAGTCAAAACATATGTAAACACTCAAGCTGCAGTAGCTGAAGATACACACACAGTGTGTGTGTATCTGCAGCAGCTGCAGATACACATGTTGTGTATCTGCTGCAGCAGTAGATACACACAACATGTGTATCTACAGCTGCAGCTGCAGATACACAAACAGTGTGTGTATCTGCAGCAGCTGCAGATACACATGTTGTGTGATGTGTATAGGATGTACTTCATGGATGCAGTTCACAACTTATGGAAAATGACGGTCATCTCCACAAGACAGATATAATGGACTCTCGCAACCACAAGAATGAAAATCAACAACATGCTGCTGTGTATCTCTGAGAAGAGGGAGATAGCCGTAAATTTTCCTCTAGTACCTGGACAAAGGTCATGCCTATCTACAGATACACTTGTGTGTATCTGCTGTGTATCTGCACCAGATACACACAAGTGTATCTGCTATGTATCTGCTGCAGATACACAGCAGATACACATCACATTGCCCATGTGCTATAAACACTTGGATTGATGCGGCATATTTAGATAATTTTTTTATTATCATTGTCGGTCAAATATTTAGTCTAGGTTTTGATAATTTGGCTAATAATTATCTTGTAGTTCAGTAACTTAAGTTTTTAAGAGCTAAATTTTTTTCTTCATTGAATTCCTCTGTATTTTTATTTTATATAGGAACCAACTTGATACAAAAATTCATGAACAGTTCTACTCTCTAAGTATTTCAACTTACATGGATATTTTATTCCCCCATCCATTTATTTATATGATTGTGAATACTAACAAAACTCATTCTGTGCAGAACAAATCAATTCAAATTCAAATTAACCCACCCAACATATGTAACGCTGCATCAACAAAGCACAAAAGAGAACAAGCAGAAGACACAAACGACATTCTAACAAGCCCTTCCACATAGAGAGTTCCTTCAGTCGAACATTTGCTGACAATAATACTCTACTTGTGTTGTTTGAGTGAAGTGACGCGACATATAGGATATCTGTGTATCAAGAGGTCAAAAACATAGATGAAAATTTATTGAGCACACAGGAAAGAGTTGTTGTTCATCTTTTTCCATCTGGATTCTCTTGAAAGCTTGTTCATCGTTTCCATGAGCTCAAAATTTGGGAAGAAAATATGTATGCATTATACCAATTGGATTTCTAGGTTTAAGGGCAAGCATCATTCTAACCCATGTATATCAGGAGTTTGGTTTTTCCCATATATTAGAGTCTGTGAATTGCAGAACCTTAATGCACAAAATAATGAACTAGGCATTTAGTAAATCATCTTTTCTCAGCAATCAACACTAATAATCAAGTTAACTTACTAGAAATAATAATGCCAACGCAAAGGGAAAAAAAGCAACCAAGCAGAACAAATCAATTCAAATTAACTCAAATTCAATTAACCCACCAACAACTAATTCAGATTAATTCAATCAAATAACTTAATTTGATTTCCTCCAGTTCAAAATTAATTTAAAGTTTTGTGCCAAAAATGAAAGAAATTTGAAAGGGAACTTGAAATAATAGAGAAAGGCGAAATTTTTATACCTCGACCAAATCCTTTCCTCGAGCGGATCTTGAAGCGAAGCAAACAACGGAGAGACGGAGGCTTGGAGTTGCCGGAGCAACCGACGGGGACGGAGGCGGAGGCTTGAATTAAGCGAAGCAACCGACGGCAGTGGAGACGGAGACGGAGGCGCCGACTTGAAGGGAAGCAAACGTCGCAGCCAGGAGCGGAGGAGAAAGATTAAAAAAAAGCTGGTTGAAAGAAAGAGGAGGTAACGATAGAGTTTTTTCGTATTTTTTTCTGACTTGTTGTCAGCTTTCTGCCCAATTCAGGCCTTTTTTTGTGAATTGCCTTTGCGTGCCACATCAGCATAGTAAAGCACTTTACATTATTTTTACAACTACAAGCAAACAATTGAAAAGGAGGAAAACTGACAATGAAACCCACTTTTTTACATTTTCCATCATTTTACATGGTAAAAACATACAACCAAACGGTCCCTAAAATCATGTCTTTTTTTTATGAAATCACTTTACAAGCCACATCAGCATATGAAATCACTTTACACTATTTTCACAACTACAAACAAACAATTGAAAGTGATGAAAGGTGACATTGGGACCCACTTTTTTACACTTTCCACCCTTTTACATGGTAAAAACATACAACCAAACAACCCCTAATTGGTGTCGCTCAACCACTAATTTGTATAATCAATCCCTTTTAAAAATTTTAAGATAAAACCATTAATTATGCGCTATAAATAGGTTGACGTTTTGTTTCACGCCCTTTTCCACCTGCAGGCACAGATAATGAAGGAACGCTCTCTCTAACTTCCAACACGCATAACTAAATTACACCCATAGATCCATTAATTTACGCGAAGGCGAACGATTAAGCCACTCACAAGATTTTGATGGATCCCTATAAATTAACACCTCACATTCTTCACAGATTATCTGCAGGGAAATAACATCACACAACAACAATGGTGATCAGTACTACATTTTCTTTTACTAATTTTCTTTTCTTTTCTTAATTTATTTGATATTTGATTATTTGGTTTGATTTGATGCAGCGCATTAATAATTAATTTGTATATGTTACTTCAACTATCTGATTCGAATTGACACAGGGTGATAGGATATATATAAAGGCTGGACCTGCAGGGAGCTGGCAGGGCCAAGCATGGGACGATGGCGTATTTCATAGCGTAGCTACCATCTTTTTAACGTACACAGCTTTCGGCATCGTATCCATCCAGTTTGCATATGCCGACGAGCGTGGGAATAGGCGCCTTTCTCTCCGACGAGGAGGAGCGTACGGCGACAGCTTTGAAACTGTAGGTTCTATGTATAACCTAATTTTATCTTATATATGTTGTGTGGTATAATTAATTTAAAATAGTCTATTTTCACAATAATATTTATGGTTCACTGTTGTACATTCTAAATTCGTCATGTATTTTCTATTAAGTTTTGTTCACACATTCTTAATCGCTGAGGGGTAGAAAGAGTTTACCCCTTCTATATACGTCTCTCAGTTAAATTTTCATGCAAACGAAATACATTTACATACTATTGATATCGAATCAAGAATTCTTCTCTCTCCCGATAAAAGATACTTGCACTTTTAATTATTTCATTCATTGATTACGCGAGCAATCTTACATATTTTGCCGAACGGTTTTTCTATAGAGTGCCCTTGGGCACTCTATAAGAGAGGAGAGAGATAGAGAGAAATGAATGAGGAGGGGGGTCCCCTGATTTGCATTGGGATCTTCTCCTCATTCATTTCTCTCTATCTCTCTCCTCTCTTATAGAGTGCCCAAGGGCACTCTATAGAAAAACCGTTTGCCGAATAGGGCTCGTTCGGATGTGAATAACGGAATTCATTAAACATTAGATATTCTGAAAATTCACATTTTGTTACTGCATGTATTAAGTTTCACGTTTTGTTTCAGATACAAATAACAGGTCCTATAACATCAGTATCCGGATCGTACTGGAATCACGTAAAGTCTCTCGTGATCGATGCGGGTGGCGTACGCCATGGACCTTATGGTTCTCCTTTTGGTCGTGGTACTGAATTTTCGTTTGGTGCTTCGGGCACTTGTATCAGAGGTTTCCACGGGTGTTCGGATGGAGATGTTCTCCGATCAATTGGTGTTTACATTGACAGCGCTACGACGTCGAGGATGCAAGCTTCCCCTTCTTCGTCTACGAAGCTTTTACAAGCTCCTAAAGAAGAATCTGAGTCACCAGATGTTCGTGTGTGACAAAAGTTTGAATATATA
Organism: Asparagus kiusianus; assembly: GCA_022839385.1. Classification (NCBI taxonomy): domain Eukaryota; kingdom Viridiplantae; phylum Streptophyta; class Magnoliopsida; order Asparagales; family Asparagaceae; genus Asparagus; species Asparagus kiusianus. The sequence continues at coordinate 63,158 of BQKN01062042.1, forward strand.
GATGTTATTTTCTTCTTTTCATCAATTAAGATAAGGGCCTGTTTTGTAATGAGTATTTTATTTCAAATACCGTAATTGGCTCAATTATATTGTTTGGATTCAAAAGAATTTGAATACCAGGTATTAGCCCAAATCCACTAGCCTTGAAAGCCTATAATATACTCATAATTCTAAATCCCTAACTGCACCCTGTCATTTACAATTCCGCGATCTCTCTCCCACTTCCGCTTTCGACTCCGCCGTTTCTTTTTTCTCGACCCGCGGTCTCTCTCTCTCTCTCCCCCCATTTCAGCTCTCAGATCTTCGCTCTCTCTCAGTTCCATCAAAACCCTAGCTCCTAAATCCAACCGGCGACGACGATCCAACCGGCGACGGCTCATCCCTACTCTCCTCCGCCGAAACCCTAGCTCCGGTCCTCCGCCGAAGCCCTGAGCAGCAGAAGTTCTTTCCAACTCGGAAGGTATTTGCTTCATCTTTCTCTCTTCATCCTAATCTGAACCCTAAATCGACCTCATTACTTGAAGATTGAATCCTTTTTCCTGTTGTGCAAGCTTTGAAACCCTAAAAATCTAACTCTAATGCCTTTGTTTTCCTAAGCACCATATTTGTGTGGTAATTCTAAATCATCCCGGTAATGAGTATCAGAGTATGAACCTTTTCTTTTTCAGCTATGGTTAATTTTCTCTCTTGATTCATCTCGATTTTAATAGATCATCAGATTTGCTTCAAAGATGAAGAAAAAATGATCCGCTAAACCAGCCAATCTGCCTGAGTTATATAGGTAATGTTAGATGTAAGTCTATATGTTAAGAATAGCCTGTGCAGACATTGAATGAACTATCTCATTTGTAATCAGAAACTGCCTGTGATGGCTATCTACGTGAATATTACCTCAGCTAAGATAGTCAACGCAGGATTGTGAAGGTGTATCCATCTCATTTTTACAAGATAGTGAGCCCATTTAGACATCTTTTCATCGTGTGAAAGGTGAAATATTTACTCTTATCATATCAGGGAGTGCTTTATGTTACACAAGCCACAAATATAATATATAATATAGTTGACATTACTCATTAGGTGTTTGTTGGATATGTGATATACTATTTGAGGCGTTTATTTCCATCAATTTCAATGCAAACCTCATGTAATGTGAGTATCTTATTTCTAAATTATCTTTGAGCTACAAATTTAGTTTAGAAATTAGAATTCTACTAGTTGGCAAACAATCCAATTGAAAATTTTTAAATTAAAATTTTAAAGTTTGCCAAACATGAATTTCGAATTGAATTCTGGAATTCAAATTTGGATGTTTCCCAAACGAAGAAATTGAATTTAAAATTTTAGATTTCAAATATCAGAATTCAATTTTGGAATTTGAAATCAAATACTCGAATCCAAACACAACCTAAAGGTTTTTCGTCTATTTAGGTATTTTATCTTTTTTTCCTTTTCTTCTTCTTTTGAGTTAGCTTTTAGGTTGGAGTTCTTTGTAGGGAGTTTGAACAGTAGACGTACGTAGTTATGTCATGGTACTACTCTGTCTTCATCAGAGTTTTTATCAAATGTTGGTGTCGTGTGCGAAGTTAAAAAAAAAATTAATCAAAAGTGCAAAGTATAGGAAATTATATGTATTTTTTGGTTAAATACACTCCTGGGGAGATTATAAAGTATTCAAGTCCTACTAATAGCCTTATCTTAATTCAAGATTATTTTATATTCGTGTTTTTTATATATATAACCTTCAACCTGTATGTATTTTTAAATTGACCCTCAAATCATTATAATTCCAATTTGCCTTTCAAATTGTTAACTTCCTCCAATTTAATTTATACCCGATAAAGATAGAATATACTAATTAAGAATATTTTGTTGGGTAGAGATCCTCTACATTCTTAAATAATAATCTTTACAATCAACCAGTTGCTAGGTTATCAGTTGATTGGAACATTTTATACCCTTCTGCCCCCCTGACCTTTCCTCTCTAGACCTTCCCTTCTCTTCTGAGGAAATAAAAGCTGCAGTTTTTGATCTACATCCAGAGAAATCTCTAGGTCATGATGGTCTTCCTCTGCTTTTTTTCCAAACCTTCTGGGACTCCATAGAGAACGACATCATAGCCTTCACACAAAACTTCTTTCTCCATCCCCAATCCATTCACAACATCAATTACTCATATATCTGTCTCATTCCCAAGAAAGAAGGTGCCTGCTCCCCTAAGGACTTTAGACCTATCAGCCTCATTAACAGCTCCTGCAAAATCATTTCTAAGATCTTGGCAAACAGATTTAGCAGGGTCATCCACCTCCTAGTAGATCCCTCTCAATCAGCCTTTCAAAAAGGCAAATCCTCCCTTGATTCTATTCTGCTAGCCCACGAAATGATTAATTTCTGTTCTTCTAGAAAGAGGGAAATATGTGCCATTAAAGTAGATTTTTTAAAAGCTTTTGACTGCGTCAATTGGGACTTCCTTTTCTCCCACCTAGAAGCAAGAGGCTTCAGTCAGAAATGATGTCTCTGGATCAAACACATCTTTTCTTCCTCCAAATCAGCTGTTCTGGTAAATGGTTCTCCTACTAAGTTCTTCCCCTGTCATAGGGGTTTAAAACAAGGGGATCCCCTTTCCCCCATGCTCTTTCTCCTGGTAGCTGATGTCTTAAATAAAATGATCCGATCTAGTGTTGATTCTGGGGATCTGTCTGAACTTCAGTTGAAAGGTGAACTCAATAATATCAGGTCCCTTCAATTTGCTGATGATAGGAGTATCTTTTCCAAATCTACTTCTGCGGATATGTCTACCCTAAAAGCTATCCTTCTCATTTTTGCTCAAGTCTCGGGTTTGCTTGTGAACTCCAATAAAACCCATCTTTTTTACCTTGGTAGATCTCCCAGAAAGGCTTCCCATCTAGCCAGACTTTTCAATTGTACAGTGGGATCTTTACCATTCTCCTATTTGGGTCTTCCTCTAAAAAAGGATCATTATCAAGAAGAGACTGGCAACCTCTCCTTGACTCTCTCTCCAAAAAACTCTCTCTTTGGAAGAATAAATCATTATCTATAGGGGGACATCTCACACTGGTTAACTCAGTTCTTTCCTCAATCCCTCTTTATTACATCTCTTTCTTCAAATTCCCTCTGTGGTGCTTTCGTCGAAAGTCGTTTTCATTATCGATTCCATTAAAACTTCGATTGTTTACAGTGAATTACAATGAAAAATAAACAAATTACAACTTTCTCGGAAAATAACAAAAAAATCGTCGATCGATCTCTATTTTGTGGGACTTTGCCTGTGCCGGGAGTGCTTTGGCTCGTGGACCACCGATTCACAGATCGTGAAGGTCTTTGGTATTCTTCCTTCGTTTAGAAGCAAGAATGAAAATCAGTGAATATCTTATCAAAGTAAGATGATCACTCTTCTTAAGATCAAGTCAAAGCTCGAATCTCAAGGAATCACACAAAGAACTCAAATTTGTTGCTCTATCTGCTCTCTATGCTCCGATCTGATTCAATTTGCTCGATCCCTGTAAATAATGGTCCTAGGGGGGTATTTATAGCCTCCAGGAGAAGTTCAAGTAAAAATACCAAGTTCTAAAAAAATATGCCCGCGAGACAGTGTTTGCTATCTCGGCGGCCGAGACAGTGTTTGCTGTCTCGGCTTCCGAGACAGTAAAGACTATCTCGGAAAACCCAAATGCCCGGTGATTTCCATTGTAACTGTCTTTTCACGTTTCAAACTCCGTTATTTTGGCAGTTATCCACGTGATTCTCACCCATGATGTTTCCCACGTTCTTTGACAGTTAATGGACACGTGTCTTGCAGTTATTTTAGTAATTTTTAACCGTTTCAGAGCTGTCTCTCATGCGAGATAGTAAACACTGTCTCCCGTGCGAGATAATAAACACTGTCTCGCGTGCGAGACCAAAAACACTGTCGTGTGTGCGAGACAGTAAACACTGTCTCACGTGCGAGACAGCAAACTCTTGGAAAATAACACTGTGGTCGCTAGTTTGTTTTAGCCAAAAGTCGTTTTCATTGTCAATTCCATTAAAACTTCGATCGTTTACAGTGAATTACAATGAAAAATAAACAAATTACAACTTTCTCGGAAAATAACACAAAAATCATCGATCGATCTCTGTTTTGTGGGACTTTGCCTGTGCCGGGAGTGCTTTGGCTCGTGGACCATCGATTCACAGATCGTGAAGGTCTTTGGTATTCTTCCTTCGTTTAGAAGCAAGAATGAAAATCAGTGAATATCTTATCAAAGTAAGATGATCACTCTTCTTAAGATCAAGTCAAAGCTCGAATCTCAAGGAATCACACAAAGAACTCAAATTTGTTGCTCTATCTGCTCTCTATGCTCCAATCTGATTCAATCTGCTCGATCCCTGTAAATAATGGCCCTAGGGGGGTATTTATAGCCTCCAGGAAAAGTTCAAGTAAAAATATCAAGTTCTAAAAAAAATGCGCCTGCGAGACAGTATTTGCTGTCTCGGCGGCCGAGACAGTGTTCGCTGTCTCGGCTTCCGAGACAGTAAAGTCTATCTCGGAAAATCCAACTACCCGGCGGTTTCCATTGTAACTGTCTTCCCATGTTAAAAACTCCGTTATTTTGGCAGTTATCCACGTGATTCTCGCCCATGATGTTTCCCACGTTCTTTGACAGTTAATGAACATGTGTCTTGCAGTTATTTCAGTAATTTTTAACCGTTTCAAAGCTGTCTCTCGTGCGAGACAGTAAACACTGTCTCGCGTGCGAGACAGAAAACATTGTCTCGCGTGCGAGACAGAAAACACTGTCTCGCGTGCGAGACAGCAAACTCTGTCTCGCGTGCGAGACAGTCCACATCGTCTTGATCTTTCCAAGATAGCATGAGGCCAATTCCTATGATCTTTTGGATGATCTTCTCTTTGTTTCGAGCCGTATTTGGATATCCATCAGCATTTTTTATACGCCTACATGTGGCTGCTTCAAGAAATTGATAAAATTAGACGGAGCTTTCTATGGAATGGGAGCAATCCACACTCTAATATCAAGTGTCTGGCATCTTGGAACTTAGTCTGTAGACCAAAACAAGAAGGCGGCCTGGGAGTCATCAATCTCCAAGCCTTTAACATCTCCCTACTATCCAAATGGATCTGGAGAATCTTTGAGAGGGAATCATTTATAAGTAAAGTGATTTTCTCCCTGTACTCTAAGGAAGACGCCAACCCAGTTGCGTCCATATCAAGATCCAAATCATCAAACCTGCTCAAGGACTTAAGCTCTATTTACTCGGTTTTCCAATTCTTCGCAAGATGGACTGTAGGCAATGGAAAAACGTGTAGTTTCTGGTATGACAAATGGTCTGGCTCTAACTCTTTGAGTAGTCTCTTCCCAAAGGCATTTTCTCTTGCATTTTCCAAATACAACAGTATTATATCCCAGGGCTCTCTCTTAAATCAAGTTTGGAAGTGGCACCCAATTCTTAGAAGAGGTATTTCCCCTGTAGAACAGAGAGAGGTTCAAGACCTCCTCTCTTGCATAGGTCCCTTTGTTTGCAGTACCTCTCCACACCCGGACTCCTTATGGTGGCCTCTTAACTCATCGGGGAAGTTTTCTATAAAATCTCTATATTCATCTATTATTTCAGGAGGATGTTTATTCAGATACTATAAGCTTGTTTGGAAATCTCCCATCCCTCTGAAAGTTAAAGTCTTTTTTTGGCTTGTGTGCAAACAAAACTTAATACAAGGGCCAACTTAGTCTCTAAGGGATGGCAAGGTGACCCAAGGTGCCCGTTCTGCAATTCAGAAGTGGAGACCCAGGATCATTTATACATTGCATGCCCTTTTGCTTCATCCATTTGGTCCACCCTCTTCCCTAGTATTGGTGCTGCATCTTGGCCCCTCTCCATGCATGATTTGATCCTCTTCAAGGTATCGCCAGCCGTCAACAGATATATTAGTTGTATTTGGAAGGTCGTGCTTCCATGTTGTTGCCGGTGGATTTGGAATAATCGTAACTTACTAATTTTTAAAGATACACAGCATAATTCAGACCTTATTGCAGCTAATGTGGCTAGGTATACTCTCCATTGGGCAGGTGCTCATGAAGATAAGTTGGCCAAAAGGATCCGAAGGGCTGCAATCAAGCTGCAGTTTGATGAAATAGCAAAGAAGAAGGCTGCAGCTGATGTGGGTGATAATTTTCCAGCAGATTAGACCTTGTGCTGGCACGGACCTCCTTTTGGACTTCCTTTTGAGTAGTTTCCTTGAGGAGTAGCCTCTTCCTCATCTCCTTTGGCTTATAAACTCCCAAAAAGTGATACTACTGCTATCTGGTGATGTAATATTGTAGGCTATCTAAAATTTATAAAAGATAGCTGACTCCCCATCAAATACTGATGTTGGAAGTTATAATCTGACGACTTCCAGAAAGCCACAATTTGAAGAATTCCACATAGATCGATGAAGGTTACAATCTTACGACTCTCACATATCAAAGAGCTAAAGTGAAGGTTACAAAACGACGATCTTTGCGACGCTCTGACAGAAAGAGACTATAAATCAACGGTCTCTTCAAACTAAGAGATGGAAGCTCTCCCTAAGCACCATCACCAAAGCACAACACCAATATGAGCGTAAACACAACTTCATCCGCTACAAACAAGTCTCATATGTGAGATGATTGATCTTGATGGCTGCGACAACAACATGACTAATATTATATTAACAACTATTAGAGATGCTGATGAGCAGTGTAATGATTTTAGAAAAGCGGGAAGATCTAGAGACTACGTGAACAGTCTTATTAAGAGCTCGTCATATCGCGACCTGCAGCTAATAGAGCATTATTGGGATGCCTCAATTGTCACAAATGGCCTGAATAGGACCTTCTCGATTGGTCATTGGTGTCATCCATATATAAAGACAGAGAAGGCATCCGCAGCTCCAACGCAGCTCACAACGACTGCCCAACGCAGCTCACAACCGCTGCCCAACGCAGCTCCTAACGGCTGCCCAACGCAGCTCGCAACCGCTGCCCAACACAGCTCACAACCGCTAACCAACGCAGCTCCCAACCGCTGCCCAACGTAGCTCACAACGGCTGCCCAACATAGCTCTCAACCGCTGCCCAACGCAGCTAAATGCATCTCCCAACCGCTTCCCAACACAGCTCACAACGGCTGCCCAACGCAGCTCACAACCGCTGCCCAATGCAGCTCAATGCATCTTCCAACCGCTACCCAATGCAGCTCACAACCGCTGCCCAACGCAGCTTCCTATCGCTACCCAATGCGGCTCAAACACAACATGAACTGCGTTCACAGCCGCTGAACGCAGTATGAACGCATCATCCAAAAGAGTACGTAGGTCCAGGCCTAGCAACGCACGACTTGCGTTTGACCTGTTGAAACCTGATCTGACAATCCCGAAATCGTTCTTCACCCACGATCTGGGGAGGTGGTTTGAGTGGGTTGTTACACCCGATTAATAGGGCAACTAAACCCCTATTTAGGCGCAGATTATGGGGGCAGTTATACCCCTAACCCCCTATAAATATTAACAAACTCAACAGAGTTAGGGATCAGATTTTCTTTTGAGAGGGACTTGGGGAAATCAAATCGGAGAGAATCTGAGAGAAATAGAGAGTTGGAGGATCGACTCTTTATAGAGTCTGGGGAATCATCATCAACTGAGGAATCCAGACATCTGATATTTGGCTTATTAACCGAATTATTTTTGGTTCAAATAACTCTTTTCTTTTATGGTTTGTTACTCATTCCGAGCTACAATACTCGTCAAGAGTTATCAACCAGACAGGTCAATTGTTCCAGTGAATTGAGATATTCGGATCGTCAACGGAGAGCAAGTTCGACGCGAGCAATCGAAGGAAGCACTCCATCGCCACCGTGAAGAACCCAGTTTTAAACAAAGGGGAGAATCCAGATCATTCTCTTCTCTTTTGTATTCAGGAATTCAAATTGTAATTCGAGAGTTGAGAGAGTTGTAAACATTCTTTTTCTAAGCAGTTAGAGAGAATAAATCAAATACAATTCTTTTATTATTTCTCTTTATTATAAATTTTTCAACAAAAGATGGCGACTCTGCTGGGGACTAGCTTCTCTGACGAAGAAGTGGTGCCGCAATCCGACGTCCATCTTGCTGGAACGACTGTTGAAACTCTCGTTGTAGAGTTTGATCAAGCCAAGTACGAGGAAGCTCTTTCCTCTGGATCGCTTAGCCCCAATGCCAAGCGCAACATCCAAAAAGCCTCTAAAGAGATCCAACCTACTATTGAGAAGCCGAAGAAAGCCCTCTCCTTTGGCAAAAGTCTCAAACTCGCTCTACAAGTTGAAGATTCCACACCTGTATCAACACGACGTGTGGTGGGTAGTAAAAGACCTATGATAGAGGAAAATCCCACCACTGCCAATGACGACGCGGCTAAGACTTTGAAACAAGTCAAGAAGAACGCAGCTCGAAGACGGAGAAGATCCATCCGATGAGCGCATCTTCGAGAAAACCGATCCCTGGTTCAATGCGAAGATCGCGTTCTCGAGGCCCCGCACAAAAACTGCGCTCCTATTCCAGAACGCATACTTCATGGCAATGAGCCTAACTATGAGCCCCGAGTGATACAGCTCAAACGCGATCCTCAGTGATGCGTTGTCCCTCCGAAGCACAGTTCTGTAAAGAACACACCTAATGAGTGCGTCCAGATAAAACAGGATCCCAAGAGATCTGTTTCGTCGATTAAATGCAGGCCGAAGCCTGGTGTTTATAAATCACAATGCCCTTGCATTTCAACTCCAGAACGCGATGTGGTTCGCCAAGTCCGAAAGAGTCAACATGGGCTTAAGATTCATGTGCAGCAAGAACCAGTCTCGTCCAGTCGAGGACAGGGGGTTGTATTCCTGACGGATAATTCTCAAATTTCTGATTTGTGAGAATTACTTTCTAGAGGGAAACCAACACAACAAGCAGCTCATTCATGTCATTGTGAGAAGATTATTTCAACGGTCCTTTCCGAATGCCAATGTTGTGCACCTGAGCCTCGCAGGTCTGTATTCGATAGACTGGTGGACGTTGTAAGACCTACCAAAAGACGACGTCATCAGAAGAGGAAGGTTTCTGAAACTGAATATCCTCAGGTCACCATCAATATGACCGTCAGAGGGAAAGCCCGGCATCCTGGCTCTGATGAATCTGAAAGAAGCCATTCCCCGACCGTTCGGGAAATTTGCGACGAGTTCGAAGGAGTGTATCGACACACCCGGACACGGACAGGAGCTATCCGCTCGGTTGACTATAGAAAGTTGGCCAAAGGAATTACTTCTGATGATGAACATTCGGCGATCGTCGAATCCCAATCTTCAAGCTCCGTCGTGGCACGGGAAGTTTCCGCTTACATGACTGGAAACCCTGAGGATTTAGCTAAAACAGTCAACGAACACCATGTTATGCTTCATGCACAACAAGAGACACTCCTCCAAATGAAAGATATGTTGGCCCAGCTCCTCGCCGAAAAAGGCCAAAGACCAAAATCCTCCCGAAAGACATCTTCTAAAGGGAAACAAAAAGTACTTGAGAATGTGGAACATGAAACTCACAATTTGGAGTCTTCCTCCGAAAATGAGAAAGAGACGGAGAGAGAATCAAATCTTCAGTCAACTAAAGTAGACGAGCTAGAAGCCCGCCTTAATGTGATGGCCAATAGAAGCGAGCTTCGCGAAGGAGTGATACGACCTTACCCCGCAGAATGGGATACAACTCCCTATCCACCAAAATTTAAAGCCCAACTCTACAACCTTTCGATGGTACAGGATCGCCAAATCAACACATCTACTACTTTAAGTCGCAGACCGGAGATGTGGTAGCTAATGATGCCATCCTAACCCGCCTATTCATCGGAACTCTTAAAGGGGTTGCTTTTGAATGGTTCATGAAATTGCCTGCTGGCTCTATCCAGAAATGTGTAGACTTAGAAAGGCTTTTCCTAGCGAGATTCTTCGAAGATAACACGGAAGTCTCAGTCCCTACCCTTCTCGCCACCAAGCAAAAGAAGGGAGAATCTATCAAAGCTTATGTGGAGAGATTCCGCAGCATGGCATTGCGATGCCCCTCAGGTATGACTCAATCAACTTTGGTTGAAACTTGCAGGCACAACTTGCAGACGCAGCTCCTTGCCCAGATGGGAGTGGCGGAATGTTGCTGTTGGAGACAACTGGTGTCACAGGGAGAACAAGCTGAAGAGATTGTTGCTCGGGTCAAGGCGGAAGAAGTTATTCAACCCAAGCCCCAACAGCAACGTAACCAGAACAATGCGCCGCGCTCCAAGGGGAAGGAGACGTTAGCTGCCGATACCGATGCACGCACGCCGGCAGGAAAACAAGGCAAAGTACCAAACCAACAAAGAGCGCCCAAGCAATACTCGTTCAAAGAGGAGCATGTAGACACTCTATTCCAGCTTCTTCGGAAGAACAATAAATTGCAGCTCCCTGAAATCAGAAAGCCAGATGAGGCAGGAAAAGTTGATGATCCCAACTATTGCCGCTATCACAGATTCCTGGGCCACCCTACCAGAAAATGTTATGTCTTTAAAGACATTTTACAAAATCTGGTAAATGCAAATGTGCTCACCTTGAAGCCCGAGCAGAAGACCGTGTCTACCAACTTGATAGCGGTCTAATTTGGTGACTTCCCGCCAGTAGCAGCTACAAATGGCGTCATTCCCGTCTACAAGGGAGAGATGCATATGAAAAACACTGACTTGTATGGTCAGAAAGGCAGGGGGTTGGTACCCCTCACTACCCCAAAAGGAGAAATCATGTGGGTCCATCCTGACCTAATCAAAGATCAACAGTGGACAAACACCTCGCCCGGACAGAAAAGAGGCAAGGCTAAGTCATCCAATATGATTAGCCCCTCTGTTAAGGAGAATAATGACCATCTCAAACCTCTCACTGACTCAGAAGAAGAGAGAATTGTCCTAGCGGCATACCCAGAAGGTAACCCTGGTACTCGATCGGGAAAAGCTTACTTGAGGAACTATGACCAGAATGCTCAAGAAGTCGAAGAACAGCCCCAAGACACTGGGGGTTCTGTAACAAAGAAGCCGGTTGATAAAGGGAAGCAAAAAGAGCTCCGGTTCAACAGAAACCTTCATCAGGATCCTGGAGAGACGAGCACTCCCTTTCAATTCAATGTAATGGCGCAGCTGGCCAATATACCTGCTAGGATTACTCTATATGAGCTCCTGAGGTTATCCAAGACTACCAAGGAAGCTCTGATCGAAGCCTTAAAGAATACGGAAAGCTTTATCACTCAAGTTACTCTAATTCCTGAGGCATCTGAAGATCAGTCCTGCCTGCAATGTCTGCAAGCAGCCAGAAGTCTACCACGCATATCTTTCACTCAGGAAGATATGCAGGTCAAGCACAAGCATTATAGACCCCTGTATTACACAGGATACATCGGGTTATCAGAAATCAGCCGTGTTCAGGTCGACCCAGGCTCGGCACTCAGCATCATGCCATACAGAGTTATGCAAGTCTTAGGGATCCCCATGCATCGGTTGAACGCTACTCAGACTACCATTTTTGGGTTTAATGCTAATAGCACTCGGCCTCTGGGAAAGATCAAACTCAGGTGTCAGATTGGAGACCTTAAGTCCGAAGTAACTTGTTACATCATCGATGCAGACACGTCCTACAATCTCTTGTTAGGACGACCATGGATACATACAAACCGCATTGTCCCATCTACTCTACATCAAGTCATGAAGTATGTCAATAATGAAGATGAAGTTCGAACCCTGATTGCGAAAAAATACCCTTTCAGAGGAGTAGAAAATTTCCACACAGATTCGGTCTTTTATTCGGAATCGCAAGAGAAAGAAGATGTTGACAGCGGCAACGAGGCGGACGTCGAACCAGACCCCGAAGGAGATTGTCCGTGGGAATTGAACTTTAATGTAATGGGTTCAGTCGAGAACAATAATAATGTACCGAGTGAGGGCGAGTGGTGCATTAATGAAGATTTTATTTTGGTGTACTTGTCTGATGAATCTTTTAAAGCTGAACAAACAGGTACCAATCCATGGCGCACACTGTGTGCAGGAACATCTCTCACATTGCCAATTAAGTCATCCTTCACTTCAGACGAAGAAGTAGAAGATGCACAGAAGGCTTCTTCAAAGTCCCGTCTAGAAGGAAAGGGCAGAGGCCGATTCATTTCGGTAAAGTTAAACCCGAACCGCTCAAACGGGGAAGTTCTGAAGAAGATGATGGAGTTCCTCAATTCCATTATCACGAACCTAACTCCCTCCGATTAATGAAGCAAATGGGGTACAACTTTAACGAAAAACAAGGTTTAAACTTTGAGAAAGGAAGGCGAACACCAATTCGAATGTCTCTTACCCCCGAAGGAAAACCACCGGATTATTATCAAAAAACCGGAAGAGGCTTGGGCTATGTCACAACGCCTCCAGACTCAGAAAATGAAATCAGTAATTACCTACGACAGGACCATTCATCCGGAACATCTTCTTGGGAATCCGACGTCAGTGTCGGACCTTTCTTTAAAAGTTTGACTGTGAACATGGTTTCAACCAGTCAATCAGATGGAGACACAGGGGGTGATGAAGAGTTAATCGAATCAACCGACGACCCTTGGATCAAACGTCTTAACATCTTGTGGGATATGCGTTTTGAACAACACGAACCACCCACCGAAGATAAAGTGATCCAGGTCAACATGGGAGATGAATCTGACCCTAAGCCTATCTTTATAGCTGAAGATTTATCATCATCCGAAAAAGAGGACCTTATATCTCTCATCCGAGAATATATAGATGTCTTTGCTTGGAATTATGAGGATATACCCGGCCTGGACCCAAAAGTAACCACGCATCGTCTCAACATCGATCCGGATGCAAAACCCGTTAAACAGCAACAACGCCGGTTTCGTCCAGAGATGATGGAAGCAATTGAGTCTGAAGTTAAAAAGCTTATAGACTCGGATTTTGTCAGGGAAGAACAACACCCAGACTGGGTAGCCAACATTGTTCCAGTACCCACGAAGAACGGTAAAGTCCGGATATGCATCGATTTTCGTGACCTCAACGCGGCTTGTCCGAAAGACGAGTTCTCTCTTCCTATCACTGACGTCATGATCGACAATACCTGTGGATATGAATGGATGCCTTTCATGGACGGATTTTCTGGTTACAAGCAAATAAAGATGTATCCTGAAGATGAGAAGCATACTACATTCAGAACACCGCTGGGGGTGTATTGCTACACAGTGATGCCCTTTGGCCTGAAAAACGCAGGCGCAACTTATCAACGAGTAATGAACGCTATCTTCCATGAACATCTGCGTAAGAAGATAGAATGCTACGTTGATGACATAGCAGTGAAAAGCCAACATAAAGGTGATCATCTTGCAGACCTGAAGACCATGTTCGATATTATGCGGACACATCAGCTGAAGATGAACCCGACAAAATCCTTCCTCGGAGTGTTAAGTGGAAAATTCCTAGGATTTATCGTCACGTCCAAGGGAATTTCTCTTGATCCAGAAAAAGTGCGTGCTATCCAAGACATGCCACCTCCGAAGAGTCTCAAAGAGCTCCGATGTCTACAAGGGAGATTGGCCTACATTCGGAGATTCATATCAAATCTTTTCGGACGTTGTCAACCCTTCTCTAAGCTCATGAAGAAAGGAGTATCCTTTACTTGGGATAAGGATTGCCAAAGAGCATTCGAGGAAATTAAGGAATATCTTACTCAACCGCCAGTTCTGGTGGCCCCAATATCAGGAAAGTCATTCCTGTTGTATGTGAGAGCCATGGAGCATTCTCTTGGAGCTTTGTTGGCCCAGAACAATGATCACGGTCAAGATCAAGCCATATATTACTTAAGTAGGACTATGATGGGAGCCGAACACCGATACAATCCAGTTGAAAAAGAATGTCTCGCTTTGGTATTTGTAGTTTAAAAAATGTGACACTAGCTAGTTGGACAGACGATTCACGTCATCTCTAAGGTGAATCTCTTGAGAGTTCTAATGACTAAGCCATCATCTCTAAATTGCCGGCTTGCAAAATGGGCTATTCTCTTGTCACAATATGATATGCAATTCATGCCTCAAAAGGCGGTCAAAGGTCAAGCGTTGGCAGACTTTTTAGTTGATCACCCGGTGCCAGGGACATCTAAATTGTATGAAGAATTGCCCGACGAGGTTGCAGAAGCTTGTACCACTCAAGAATCTACGCAAGTGTGAAAATTATTCTTTGACGGTGCATCTAGGGCAAACCCTCACGGAGCAATTACTGCGGGAGTAGGAGTGGTGTTCGTCTCCCCAAACGGTCACATCATCCCAAGGGGATTTTCCCTAATCGAACCTTACACCAATAACGTAGCTGAGTATAATGCTCTGCTACTAGGGATGCAATTTGCCGAAGAACTTAATATTCAACATCTTGAGGCTTACGGTGACTCTCAACTCATTGTAAATCAAGTCCGAGGGGAATATGAAGTACGTCATGAGGATCTAATCCCGTACTACTTCGTAGTGCTAAAGAAAGCTAAGAAGTTCGAAGGTTTCTTTATCGAATATATTCCACGAGCTCAGAATGCTTATGCAGATGCTCTGGCCTCATTGGCAACTTCGCTGGCATTACCGCCAGGAGCTGAAACAATGATCCCAGTCGCAGGACGCGAGCTATACTATTCCAAGATTCTTATAGAGGAGAGCTCAGATAAGACAACGACAGGAGAAGTCTGTACGGCCTCAATGGAATTTTAAGCTAGGGATTGGTGGTTTCCGTACATCGACTATGCCATATATGGAATCTTACCTGATGACCCTAAGGAAGTGGCCACTATCAAGCGAAAGGCCCTCCAATTCTATTATGATGCAATTTCTCAAACCCTATACCGTAAATCACATGATGGAGTTTTGCTTAGATGCCTCTCTCAAAAGGAAGCAAAAGAGGCTCTGAAGGAAGCTCACGACGGGATGTGTGGAGCTTATCAGCCTGGAGCTAAATTGGGCGATCGCCTCCGACGAATGGGTTATTATTGGCCAAAGATGTTTGCAGACGCAACGGACTACGCTAAACGTTGTCACGCGTGTCAAATTCATGGGGATTTTATTCATCAAGCGCCAAGTAACCTACACCCCACGTCCGCATCTTGGCCATTTGAAATGTGGGGTATGGATATCGTAGGACCAATCTCTCCTCTGACGTCCAAAGGACACCGGTTTATTTTGGCCGTAACCGATTATTTCTCCAAGTGGGCGGAGGCAATCCCGCTAAGAGAAGTCAAGACAAAGAATGTGATCAAGTTCATTAAACATCACGTCGTTTATCGTTTTGGAGTCCCGAGATGAATAGTTCACGACAACGGGACACAGTTTGTTAGATTTGGATTTCAGAGATTTTGTGATAGGTTTAGAATTCAAAGTGTTGCATCTACGACGTATTATCCGCCAGCAAACGGTCTTGCAGAAGCTTTCAACAAAACTATTGTGAAACTTCTTAAGAAATTTGTTTCTAAAAGCCGACGCGATTGGGACGAAAGACTCGGCGAATGTTTGTGGGCCTATCGAACAACGGTGAGGACCTCTACAAGAGCTACGTCGTTCTCCTTGGTATACGGCTGTGAAGCTGTACTGTCACTTGAGATTCAAATCCCTTCTCTGAGGGTCGCAATTACGACGGGACTCACAGAAGAAGAAAAACATCGACGACGTCTACCGAAACTCGAAGCTTTAGACGACAAGCGACTTCAAGCTCAACAGCAGATTGAATTATATCAAGCCCGTATTTCTAAAGCCTACAACAAAAAGGTTAAAGAACGGATTGTAGGCGTCAAAAAATGCTGAAAGATATCCAAACACAGCTCAAAAGGAAGTCATCCAAAAAATCAGATGAGAACACAAGTTTGGGTTGTCTCGCCGTGCGAGACAGTCTTTACTGTCTCGCTGGGCGAGACAGACTTTTACTGTCTCGCCCACGCGAGACAGTCTACACTGTCTCGCCCACGCGAGACAGACTTTCACTGTCTCGCTGGGCGAGACAGACTTTTGCTGTCTCGCTGGGCGAGACAGGCTTTTGCTGTCTCGCTGGGCGAGACAGGCTTTTACTGTCTCGCTGGGCGAGACAGGCTTTTACTGTCTCGCCCATGCGAGACAGCTCTCAGAGGGTCAAAACTACTCCAATAACTGCCAATACGTGGCCATCAACTGCTCAAAGAACGTGGTGGACGTCGTGGGCGAGAATCACGTTGATAACTGCCAGAGTAACGGAGTTTCAGAACGTGGGAAGGCAGTTACAAGAAACTGTCAATCAGTTACGAAATTCTGAGACAGTGTTTTACTGTCTCGCCTGGCGAGACAGCATATTTACTGTCTCACCAGGCGAGACAGCATATTTACTGTCTCGCTGGGCGAGACAGCAAACACTGTCTCGACCAGCGAGACAGCAAATACTGTCTTGGAAGACAGTTGTCCTCCCGGGGCTATAAATACCCCCCGAGATGATTCTTCAGAGAGGGTTGGCACAAGGACGATCCAAGGCTGACTAGAGAGCACATTTCAGAGCAGAGAGAGTGTTATTGGAGCAATTCCTTGACATTCGAGCTTAGACTTGATTTCAAGAAGAATGACTATCTTACTCCGATAAGATATCGTTTCATATTCTCACTTCGATAACGAAGGAAGAATCATAAGCCCCTCACGATTCAATCAGAATCTGTGATTCGGTGGTCAACGAGCTAAAGCGCTCCCGGCACAGGCAAAGATCCCACACAAGCAGTGATCCAAACAACGATCCTGCGTTTGTTTCTAAAAAGTTGTAATCTTCAATTTTGTTGTGTAAAAGAGTCTTATAAAAAGGCTGTTTTCTTTAAATTTATTGTAATCGACCGAAGATATAATGAATTCGACAACAAGATCAACTTTTGATGAAAACACGGATTTTCAAGAAAGGTGATTTAGTTTTGGCTAATCGACGACCTATTGGTGATTACTCACAAAACCAAAGGGAAGTTTAATCCCAAATGGGAAGGACCTTTTGTGATAGAAACAATTTATTCCAATGGAGCCTACCATCTCATCGATAAAAAGGGCGACAGACTTATGATGCTAATTAATGGGAAATTTCTCAAGAAATATTACCCGTAAGTTGCAAGTCTCTTGAGTCTAACTGGGGGTTGCTTACTAAATGTTTGTTCGAACAAATTGTTCTCCTACCTTGTATGTCGTCAAGTTAACATTACACCTCTGACGACTTAAGTTATTAAGAATCATTGTACTAAAGAAATTTTTCCAAAGCCTGCCAGATAGCCATCAGCATAATCTATTTGATTAAAAAGTCCCGACTCAGACCACGTTCAGCCCTCTTGAACGCAAGCCCTATGGCTGCGTACAAAGGTCTACAGCTACGTTTCAAGTCCCACAGCTACGAAGTGGACCCCTGCGTTCTTGTGAACGAACGCACGTCATGATCTTTCAAACACAAGAAACTTCCAGACAAAACCTCAACAAATTGGAATGCTCTGAACGCAGGTCCTATAACTACAACTCAAATCTCAGAGTTGCGTTCAAACCCGTTTGGACGCAAAGACGAAACCATGCGGCTTCGATAAGCCCGCGTTCAAATCATTCGAACGCAAGGAGGCAATTTTCAGAAATTCTAACATCATAACAAGACTACAACATCCCAGACAAACACAAAAAATGCAAGAGAAACAGCAACAGTGCATCTCATGCAGATAATAAGTGTTTGAAGAAATAACATAGAGTTATTACAAAATCAAAACAAAAAGTAAGAGTTGCTGGGGTTTAAAGTAAAGAGAAGCTCAGAAGATGAGCTTCTGTATTCGATATAGATTTTTCGTGCTTCGCCAGCACCTCTTCTTTAACCCTCTTACAAAGCTCGGCATCAAAAACCATAGCAGTAGCAGAAGCCTCCCGTTGCAGCGCTTGGACGGCCTCCTTCTCAGCCTGAACTTCTGATGCGAAGGTGGCATCCCCAAGACTGAACTCCTCCTGAGTTAGCTCCCCTGCGTTCAATCTGGCCTTGGCTTGACAACGTTGCTTTTGCAAGCTCCAGATACAAGCATTCTTCTCTGAAATATCCAAAGCTTGAGCCCTAGCAGCGACTTTCTCCCTCAGCCTAGCGTTGCTGATGGCCCATTGGATTTTAGGCTCTAAATTAGTGTGCTGCAACTCCTCCAGATAACGAGCGGCCCCTGAGTATCAGTATATCTTCTCATCAAAACGTCAAGCGTAGAGGGGGTTGACTTCCGCAAGAGCCTTCAACCCTTCCACGATAGGTGCTCGAAACTCAAGGAAGGAGCCCCACCTGTGCATCACAATGGAGAAGGCGTGCCTCACCAGAATTTCTAAACGCCTAGAGAGAAAAAGAGCACAATGGGGCGACAGACGAACAGTCTCATCAGTCACCCGCTCAAAGTCCTCGTGCGGGAAGATCACGGAGATGGGTGGAATGAAAGGAACATCTTCGGGAATGATAAGGGGAGCAGCAGTAGCAGGAACCCCGCCTGGCAGACAAACCAAAACAAAATCAGAAAAGCAGATGAATGCAAACGCAGTAAAATAGACATGCGTCAAGATCAGCCTGAACGCAAGAAATTTAGACCTGCGTCGGATCTCTATGAACGCAAAACTTTTTCCTGCGTCCAAGATTAAGGGATCAACCCTTCATCTTATCAACAAACACGAAAATTCTGTTCCATGTTCAAGATCAAAGAACATAGGAATCTAAAAGTAAGAAAACGAACAGTTCTTATCAATAAACGCAGGAACTTCTCCGTATGTTCAACGGTAAGGGTTCGATTCTCCTTCACGACAACGGACACGGGAAGTTCTTGCAGGATTCAAAGTCAAGGAGATGAACAGTTTTCATCAAGAGACATGCAAATTATTCTCACATTCAAGATTGAAGAGACGAATCATATTCGTCATCATCAACCGGAATCCATCTAAAGAATTTCAATCAAAGAAAAATGCTTAAGCAAAAGAGACAGCGAGGCTTACCTTGACGACCAAGCATCGGAGGCGTCGACGACGGTCCGGAGGCGGACCCAAAAGCATCCTTCGACGGTGGTGGAGGGTGCGCCATCTGTTCGTCTCCACCCGAGCGGGATTTCTGGGAAGCCATGGCCAGAGGACGACACGAAATAGCGGAAGAACTAACGAGAAGAAACTCGTTTCTGAGTTCAAGAAAGAAGTTTAAACGTTGAGGCGTTTGACATGACCAATCAGCTCTATTTATAAATAATTAATTATGATGTAGAGTTCCAAGACTCCCCCTGAGATGGGCCTCTTCGTCATCATTATAGCCGCTTAGGCTTCTGATAAGACGCAGGTCAAGACCCTGCGTCCATAAGACAGGCAAGCCAGACCCAAACGCAACAATCTGAGGTGCGTTCTTCCAAAAATACGCAGCCCCACTTAAGAGCATGAACGCAGGGAGTACCCTTATTTCTGGAATTGGATTCTTAGAAAATATGCTGCTTAAGTTTAAAACTCTTGCACAATTTAGAACAAAATAGTTGACAAAACCTTTCTAATGTCAGCATTAAACCTATGATGGGTTTCATTCCTACAAAGTTTGAACTCTATCTTTCTCAAAGTTGCTCCGATCACAATACCTCCAACTTATCGACTCTCATCAATAGAGCGATAGGTCCTTAAAGTTGCTCTGAACGCAACACTTCTAGCTTATCGACTCTCATCAATAGAGCGATAGGTCCTCAAAGTTGCTCCGATCGCAACACTTCTAACTTATCGACTCTCATCAATAGAGCGATAGGTCCTCAAAGTTGCTCCGATCGCAACACTTCTAACTTATCGACTCTCATCAATAGAGCGATAGGTCCTCAAAGTTGCTCCGATCGTAACACTCCCAACTTATCGACTCTCGTCAATAGAACGATAGGTCTTCAAAGTTGCCATGTGACATGGCACTTCGAAGATTTATACATTTCTTCTAAATGCTTAAAACAACAGCATATAGACAATCTATCCAAAGCGGAATTTCATTATTCCATGTCAGAAAGAGAAACGATGAAAAGCCAAAACAGCAACACTTTTATTCAAAGGAAAACAAAGCAACTTAAAATAAAAGTTGTTCCTACCAAAAAAAACGATACAAAGACAGGTTCATCAATTCATCAAACTGAATGAAACAAGCTGAGACTTAATATCAGAAAGTTTCTCTTCGTGATCAGCTCGCACCAGCATTTCAGCCCGTTTCCGAAGCTCATCCTTACTAGACAGCATGGTAGCTACCTCCTTCTTAGCCTCCTCCAGAGCACTAGCTTCGGTACGGTAATTTACCAGGGAAGTAGCGCTTTTGACATTGAGCTCAGTGACAATAACCTCTTCTCGTTTGAATTGAGCCTTCATCCTAGCCAACTCCACTTCAGTGGCAGCGATCTTCTCTAGCAAATTCTCCAGAGAGGTGTTCGAAAGTGCCAGCTCAGCTTGTTTTTCAGCGTGTAACTGCTGCAGTTGTTCCACCTCAACCTCTTTCTCAGCTATATGATGTCGAGCGGCTTCATACTTACTGAGTTCTTCGGCTCGAATATCCTCAAAAGTAGATGCAATCTACACTTGGATATCAGCTCGACCCAAAGCCTCCAAGAATCTGAGTTGTGCCTCTAGGTGTGAGATGGCTTCGGAGCAACACTGAACAACATCGACGTCGCCTACAAACTTGAGGTTGTTCAAACTATTTGTGAGCATAAGCTTGAAGGTATCGAAAGTATCTCGTCCAGCCAGCACAACCTCAATTACTTTCCTGGTGAGGTTTTCCAAATAGTCAAGGGAAATCTTGAGAAAATCCGGTACGTCTGTGGGGCTAGAAACAGCAATAGGGGACGGTACAGAAACTTCTAAAGACGCAAAGCCAAGTAAAAGACCAGCAGGCGAATTCGACGTAGTGGCCTGAGAAGGAACACCGATATCCAATTGGGATGGACTCGATTGCAGAGCCATCAGTTCCCCCTTTTTAGATGACCCCTGGCACATCTACAACGTCTGTAGAGGCTAAAGAAATTATCAATAAAGTTGTCGGCGGGAGATCCGTCGTTGAGGGCTCCAAGCAAAGTGGCTCTGACACCTGAGCTGGTGGTAGCGTAAGCTGTTGTGTCGAAGGAGGAGTGACAGTACTCGCCTCATGTATCATAGGATTTGTATGGGAAAATTATTTAAATATACAATGAAGACTGGTCGTAAATCAGAACAAACAATACTTATCGGTGAGAGGCAAAGGGATGTAGGGCGATGCTTTATCTGAAGAAGAGGGGGGTCGAATATCCCATTCCCCAGGATCATCGTTATCATCACTTAAATTGTCATTATTCTCGTCACTCCCACTGTGGTCGTCGCCACCATCCGTGTCGTCCACACCATCGCTATGATCTATAGGCTCCTCTTCATTCACGGGAGGGAATGTTGGTGGATCTTTAGCGAGAGTAGGTTTTGATATGATGCCAGTGGTAGGGCTAGGCTGTACATCTCCTGCAGGTGGTAATAGCACAGAAGCAGAAGGAGACTTGTCTGCCGCTAAGTCTTGCTGGGCAACCACCGTAGGCTCTGCGACCGGAGGTCTATCTTCTTCAACATGAGGAGCAGTAGAGGCGGTATCGTGAAGCGTGTCTTCAGGGGCAAACTCCATACCTCCTGCAAATGATTCATCCCCACGTTCTTCTTCATGCAGTGAATGGGCAGAAGAGGTGCGGCCTTCTAAAGCAGGACCAACGCTGGGAAGACCAGGCTGAGGCGAGAGTCCCATAGCAGTTGACTCTTGTTCTTCCTCTTCGGCATGCCATGCTTTCTGAGCATCTGACATGAGTTTAGAAGCAGGGGGTTCGAGTGCTAACTTCCGACGAGCTCGTTTGTTATATTTGACTTCTTCAGCCGCATCTAGTGCTCTTTTTCCAGTAGCACTCTTACTCCGAGTCTGGACTCTTGAAGGCTCCACCGCGTGGGCATCTGGCACCCTGACCTCCTCCTGAACTCCTTCCGGCGGTTGCCGCCGTTCAGCTTCTGGTGATCGTTGCCGTTCATCTTCTGTGATTGCCTTCTCATATGTCAAATATTCACTAGCACCCCGAGCATGGAGTCTTTTAACACTCCTCTTGGAAGCGTACCATTTGCGAATGGCCCTCAAACAGGAGGTATTCATGTTATAAGCTGAAACTTGGGAGGCAGCCTGGTACCACGTGCAAAAACTTAAAGAAGTACGAATATTGGGTATCTTATGCGGTAGTCGGAATTTTGCACCTGTGCATCCTGCTACCGAGTAGTACCAAGCTCTCGCTCCTTCATATACGTTTCCTGTATACACAAGAGCGGGATTTGGATTCCCGATGTAAATTTGATCATAGCCAAATTGCCGAGAAAAACGATAAGGCTGATATGGTTCAATAAAACACTTTCTCCCTTGCCGAAAAATGAGATAACCTGGGCGAATATTTATAAGCCACCAAAAACCACCTCTACTAAGTGTAGTAAAAGCATTTCGTCCCGGAGTATCTTGATGGAGTTCTCCATATGCACCACCCTCGAAAGCAGGGAACTTGCAAGCAATCTCGTAATTATGGTCCCGCCTAAATATTTTACGGAACTTAACTTGGTACCAACCGACCCATTGGGCAGTTTCTAATTGTTGAACAAGAGGAGCCGAGGTGTCACTCGACTCAGGAGTCGACATAATCGAAGGGCAATGTAAAACAAACCAAGATACCAAATAAATATATGGCATTGGAACTCGAGGGGTCGGGGTTTGAATGATAGTCTTCCTATCCGAGTCTAATTTCTTGACAGCGATAAACTCGGAAGACAGCTCCTGCAAGCCACTCTGCAAGCAGCACACCATGGCTGAAAGAAGATTCAAGGGCCGTCCATGAGCCAGAAGAACAGCGGGGTATAGTACCTCTACTGTAATAGCATCCACCGGCCTAGTGGGTACTACACAACGCTTCAACCAAAGAGTCAGAAAACCAGCAAACAAAGCTGTGTCGGAGATTGGGACTTCTGCCTGATAATGGAAGCTTTCGAATGTGGTAAACGCTGGGAAGACATCCTCTTCTACCTCACAAGTATAGTGAGAGGTTGCATCATTGATGCGTTCAGTGATTTCTTCAAGAGTACTGGTGGCCAAACGAGTCACTTCTGCCTCCTTATCCCATATATTTCGAAAAAGATACTCCGCCCATTGTCCTTGTTTCACACCGCCGGCTCTTTTCTCGGTAGTTTGTGCACATATCTGGAAATGGCACATTAATTCCCAGTAAGTGTCATAGAGGTCGGGAGCACCATGTTTCAGAATCTCCAATTCCCTATTTCCGGGAACGAACTCCTCATAAGGCAACTATCCGAAAGACAATCCAGAGATTTCAAACATCTCGTGAAGAGTGAAGCCTAATTCGCCAACAGGGGTGAAAAAGGTGCCGGTGTGAGGATTGTAGAATTCCAGCATAGCGAAGAGTCCACTGTAATTTGGAGAAATCCCATATCGAGTGGCCATTATTGGAACCCTCAACTCTGAAATTCTCAAAGGTTCTTCTAATTCCTCAAAGACAAAATTTATCATCCAGGCCCACCAGTCCGTCTCACTGGAATGAACCCATATGGGAGTCCTGAAATCTTGAGCAGGGAACTCTCCCTTGACAGAGATAATTTTTCTAATGAAAACCTCCGCTAATTTAGCAGGCTCTCCGACCGGATGTTCTTTTTTGAATAAACCTGGCTTTAAAGCCACAAAATTGTTAAAACCAGCCGGATGAGTGCCCCGATGAGTGATGTGCCCAGTAGCAACACCTCCCTGGTCCTGAACAAGTTCCCAATTCATCGATCGTGGGATGGAAGCACACTGATAATAAGAAATTGGCCACATTCGCTCTAAGTTGGGGAGAAAAAGACAACGATTATTAATAGCCCCCAACCATTTATAGTTTCCTTCCGACATTCGTTTAGGGTCCATCTTAACAGAATCCCCAAAGAGGAAGGCTTCTTTAAAATCTCACGTTCAGCAGTTTCAAATTTAGCATCTGTGACCAAGGACCTGAGAGTCTCAGGGAAAGCTTGGGTAATGAGTTTCGCCCGCTCCTTGTTGGTGTCCTGGAAAACTGGGTACTCAAAACGAAAGCTGAAGATTGTATTTTTCTCCGCGCCCCCCGCATGACCAAAATAATGCTTGAAAGAAAGAGGCTCGTTGGAATAGCACGCTGCAAATAGCAAGGTCAGTCGGTTAAATTAAGGGGTCTAACTCAAGAAGACAAATCCTGGACCTGCGTCCAAAATGATAAATTAGGGCTTCAACCTGCGTCCAGAATCTTAAACACAAGGTCCAGACCCACCTTCAGAATTTTAAACGCAAGCGTAAGACCCAGACTTGCGTCTAAAATCCCAAAACGCAGGGTCTCAACCCGCATTCAAAATTTAAAACGCAAGGTTTGGACCTGCGTTGAAATTTTATGAACGATGGAGTTAACCATGCGTTTTCTTAAATTGGATAAACACTGAGGATTATCTCTCGAGTTTAATGGTGGGATATAGGTCGCCGATCAAGGGTCGAGGATGAGAGATCTGTCAAAACAACTTATGCTGGCTCAACCTTACCCTTAGTTGAGGAAATCGGAGACTACGGCGTAGCAGTTCGAACATCCCCAGAAGTTTTAGTCGGAAGGGAACCCTGAGCCGGAGCAATCTTCGGTTTAGAAGTGGTTTTCTTCTTGGGGGCCATTCTAATCGTGGCGAGGAAGGTGAAGACGGGTGGATGAGGTATTTAGGAACGAATCCTTTCTTCCGTTGAAGCGTCGGAGAAGATGAACAGGAGCTTTGTTCGGAAGTCGGTAGAGAGTAAGAAGGGGAAAAGTCGAATGACTATTTGATTTGACCTCAGTAGTCTATTTATACACAGCTGTAGCTGTCAAATCAATGCGCGATTCTAGGTAAAATCCCACCCGAAGCGAGATTTTCGCATTTTCAAATGAGAGGTTCCAACTTCCGAACGCACCCTCACATTCAGATGTTTGAACGCACGACTTAGACATGCGTTCTGGCGATCGTCCTCAGCCTGGCATGCAACTAATCCTCTCAGAATGCGAAGCAATGATTATAAAATTTATAATCAATGATCATTTCGAAGCAATGATCGTTCATTGGTGAACTTTACAAGAATGACGACGCCCCACTCAATCTACAATGAGGTGCATTCAGTCAACAAAATTTTAAGATCCAAAGTGTTTCGAAAGTTCGTCCCAGTCAACCGCAAACTTTCGAAAACTTTGGAGGGGGTTCTGTAGGCTGTCTAAAATTTATAAAAGATAGCTAACTCCCCATCAAACACTGATGTTGGAAGTTACAATCTGACGACTTCCATAAAGCCACAATTTGAAGAATTCCACATAGATCGATGAAGGTTACAATCTTACGACTCTCACATATCAAAGAGCTAAAGTGAAGGTTACAAAACGACGATCTTTGCGACGCTCTGACAGAAAGAGACTATAAATCAACGGTCTCTTCAAACTAAGAGATGGAAGCTCTCCCTACGCACCATCACCAAAACACAACACCAATGTGAGCGTAAACACAACTTCATCCGCTGCAAACAAGTCTCATATGTGAGATGATTGATCTTGATGGCTGCGACAACAACATGACTAATATTATATTAATAACTATTAGAGATGCTGATGAGCAGTGTAATGATTTTAGAAAAGCGGGAAGATCTAGAGACTACGTGAACAGTCTTATTAAGAGCTCGTCATATCACGACCTGCAGCTAATAGAGCGTTATTGGGATGCCTCAATTGTCACAAATGGCCTGAATAGGACCTTCTCGATTGGTCATTGGTGTCATCCATATATAAAGACAGAGAAAGCATCCGCAGCTCCAACGCAGCTCATAACGGCTGCCCAACGCAGCTCGCAACGGCTGCCCAACGCAGCTCGCAACCGCTGCCCAACGCAGCTCAATGCATCTCCCAACCGCTGCCCAACGCAGCTCACAACGGCTGCCCAACGCAGCTCACAACCGTTGCCTAACGCAGCTCAATGCATCTTCCAACCGCTGCCCAACGCAGCTCACAACCGCTGCCCAACGCAGCTTCCTATCACTACCTAATGCGGCTCAAACACAACATGAACTGCTTTCACAGCCGCTGAACGCAGTATGAACGCATCATCCAAAAGAGTACGCAGGTCCAGGCCCAGCAACGCACGACTTGCGTTTGACCTGTTCAAACCTGATCTGGCAATCCCGAAACCGCTCTTCACCCACGATCTGGGGAGGTGGTTTGAGTGGGTTGTTACACCCGATTAATAGGGCAACTAAACCCCTATTTAGGCGCGGATTATGGGGGCAGTTATACCCCTAATCCCCCTATAAATATCAACAAACTCAACAGAGTTAGGGATCGGATTTTCTTTGGAGAGGGACTTGGGGAAATCAAATCGGAGAGAATCTGAGAGAAATAGAGAGTTGGAGGATCGACTCTTTATACAGTCTGGGGAATCATCATCAACCGAGGAATCCAGACATCCGATATTTGGCTTATTAACCGAATTATTTTCGGTTCAAACAACTCTTTTCTTTCAGGGTTTGTTACTCATTCCGAGCTACAATACTCGTCAAGAGTTATCAACCAGACAGGTCAGTTGTTCCAGTGAATTGAGATTTTCGGATCGTCAACGGAGAGCAAGTTCGACGCGAGCAATTGAAGGAAGCACTCCATCGCCACCGTGAAGAACCCAGTTTTAAACAAAGGGGAGAATCCAGATCATTCTCTTCTCTTTTGTATTCATGAATTCAAATTGTAATTCGAGAGTTGAGAGAGTTGTAAACATTCTTTTTCTAAGCAGTTAGAGAGAATAAATCAAATACAATTCTTTTATTATTTCTCTTTATTACAAATTTTCCAACAAACAAATATCTTACAAGTTAAATTAGCCTAGGCTTGTGACTTTCAGTTTCTTTTCCTCTCTATCTTTTGTTTCATCTTCTTCTGGTCTCCTTTTGGTGTGCTAGGTCTGTAACTTCAATGTAAGTTCTTTTGATATAAATAAATATATAATGAGCAGGAAAGTTTTTCATGCTTTTCCAGTTCAAAAAAAAATCTTTACAATCAACCAATTAAATCTTTATACTCAGCGGACACCCGTGAATGACATTAATTATCTAAATAATATAAAAATAATTTTAATTATGGGACTAAAATCAGTGCCTTAAAAATTTACCTTTTTTTTAAATAAAATACCAACATTTTCAATTAAACATATATTTTTAAATTGAATTTCCATTTGTGTTCAAAATACTACCATTTTTGAATTAATATCAGCGAATGTGTAGAGGCGATATCAATGGTAAGAAGAAGAAGAAGAAATAAGAAAGAAAACATAATCTGTATATATAGTTTAGGGAAATTATAAGGAATAAAGCTTACTTTTTTTATTTATTTAAGAGACCGGGGCCAAGTGCCTTGGAAATTTATTGACTAGAAAAATAGATATAAATATACATAAAGTGGATGAAGCAAAAGATCTAGAACTTCCTTGTTACAGTATGTACGAGGTCTCCCTACACTTAATAACATCACTGTGAATGGAATTTTCATGAGGTGTTAATATTAATGAATATATGATGGGTAAAATATCTAGAACTTCCTTGTTACAGTATCTACACATCTCTCAAGTTGAGGTTTCCTGTGGTCTTAGAAGTATAGGGAGGTATTGTGCAAAACGGCTCGAATTTAATGGAGTGAGAATCCTTTCATGTACCTGATGGATGATGTAGTGTCTCAAAATTGCATGTACCTGATCAAAATTGAGACTATGTTGGTCTTGTATCATGAGAATTACCCAGCCTAATGAGCCCTTTAGAGTTTTGCCATGTGTCATAATTAATTGACAGAGTCTTGCAATCTGAAAGCCCGATCCGGTCTTGAGCACCGTGATCTCTCTAGCAATCCGAGTCCGAGACGAAAGACATCTTCAAGCTTAAGGAATCTGAAGCTGAGACGAAAGGTGTCTTCTGCTCGGATTTCACAAATGAATGTCTTGAACGACAACATGACCTATCAACTTCACTAACATCATTCGTATTTAATGCATACCCAGAGTCATTTTGACTTCTCGAGATGAAGTCATAATAACTCCTCGAACAATGTTAACACTTCTGTCATTCTGTCACCATCGCATTAAACGCAAATGTGACTCATTCAACCGATTGTCGACATGTACAAAGTGTAGTCTAATCGACCAATTGTACCAACCGGTCGAATTACCGATGTGCCTCCCCACAAATTCTTGATAAATAGTGGACAATCCCACTATATCAAGGTACGCTGAATAACACCCTAAAACTGGATTTTGCATTTATTTGCAAACTTGTTTAATCTATCACTGACTTAAACGTTGGAGGGTACGCCGGAGAGATCATCTATAGCCCTCTAATGAGTGTTATCTATGCAAGGATCTACTTCCTCTCGATTGATTAGCCACTAGGGAAGAGACCCTAAACTCCTCCAATACTCATTCCCCATACATTTAACTGTTGTGCGCAGCGGAAATTTCGGCAGAGTTTCAGGTGCACAATAAGAGAGAAAGATCGATAAGAATTCTTGTTTCTCAAAGGGAACAAGAATTTAAAGCCTAATACCCCATCAAAGTGGGATATTTGCTCTTCCTCTCGTCAGCTCTAGGACTGCGCGTCGAGGGATCCTAAAACTATTACAATGGCCACAAACCCAAACAACCAATTTTACGTGGTTCGGCAAACTGCCTACG
>BQKN01062042.1:98426-145769 GCA_022839385.1 Asparagus kiusianus
ATATATATATATATATATATATATATATATATATATATATATATATAGAGAGAGAGAGAGAGAGAGATTAATGAGTATCATTGTCAAGGAGGAGATTTCCCTCCTTAACTCCTATGTGGCACAATTCCCACTCAGGCAAATTCTCTCTCCTACTTTATTCCCTTGTGGGTATTGTGCCATATAGGAGTCAAGGAGGGAATCTCCTCCTTGACAAGGATACTCATTAATCACACACACACACACACACACACATGTATATATACAAATCTGTGATGACATGCATGTCTCCCCATCAAAATTGAGAAGGATATACGGTGAACTTTATATTTAGTAGCCTTTAATCAGAATTTTGTAATGAAATATATTACATGTGTATCTTAAGCTATAATAAGTAAGTAACATGTGTATATATTTTGTCCACTATAGTGATTTTCCACCTTTTGTTTGGTTTGTTAAGTAAGTATTATGTAGACACCTTTTGTTAATTCTAGTAATTTTCCTCCTCTTGTTTGGTTTGTTATATTTTGTAATACAATTGATCAATAATTTCACGTTAGTTGCTATTGCAAGATTCTAATTATATAATAAGTTTATAATTCATTTAGTATTTGAAGAATGAAGTATGAAATTTTATAAGACTTACTAATATTTCTTATATCTTATATGAAAAATGCTTCTTTAAGTGGAAAAAGTTGTTTAATATGTTCTCAAATGGGTAATTAGTTGATGCTTCTTTGATAGATATGTCTCTTATAAATATCAATTCAAGTGACTCATGTAAGTTTATGAATTTTGGGTTAATTTGATTCACTTTTCCATTTAAAATGAAAATAGCTAGATCCTTTTGAAGGATATCTCTGAACTTTTTAATAGTTTATCCATATATAACTCATTATATCATTTTACCCTATGAATATTATTAACATCAGATAATATTTTTTCCTGTGAATATTATTACTAACGTCATAGAATACTATTAATATAAAATATAATTAATTAATGCTAAGCTATTATATTATAGTCCTTTATTAATTTTATAAAATATAATCAATTAATGCTAAGCTATTAAATTATAGTCCTTTAACAATTTTAAGTGATTTAGTCTTCTATCAATTAATACTACATCTATTTTTTTGATACCCCAACTTATGAGTAAAATTATATGTAATTACTTTCATTTAGATAGTGATATTAAATTTTAATCTATTAATATATTTTTCAAATTTCATGGTGCGTTTTGTAATTTTAAACTTTTGGGGTATTTCTACAACTTTTGTAACGCTAAGGGTGTTAATTGTAATTTTTAGGGGCTAGTACTATTTTCTAGATTTTATATTTATTGTTTTAAGTTAAAAAAAGTCAGGATGTTTTGTGCAATCTTGAATTATTGAGTGTGTTTTGTATAATTTTTAAAACTTTTTAGTTTTTTGACAATAATTCATATATTACAGTATGTTAGCTGCTTATTATTTTTTTACCTTTTTATTATTGTTTAAATTCATTGGTGTTTACATGGTGTTATCTTTCTCTATCATCAATGAGACTTAATTGATGCAATAAAGAGCTTTTTACGGTGGGGAAAGGAGAATCTATGTTCAAGTTTAATGGTAATCCCTAGATTTCATCTATATTGTTGGCAAGTTTTGATGGTATTTTTTTGTAATGTAAACCTTTGAGGGTGTTTCAATAAATTTTAAAATGTTTAGAGTATTAATTATAAATTTTAAATTCTTCAGAAGATATTGTTAATTTCTAATTTTCATGTTTGTTATTTTAAGTTTTGATATGTGATGTTGCTTTGGGTTTTTTGTTGTTGTTGTAATATTTCATGTAACTTATTAATCTTGTTATTAAATTATTGAGCTATAAGTAATTCACATGGGATTAAGATAGGATATAATTATGGTTATAATAGATTAAGATTTAAATAAAATGTTTAAAAAAGTGAAGGGTAATATTGTCTAAAGATTTTTTTTTCTGAACTCGTGTTTTTAAAGAAAGTATGGTTGAATAAAAATTTATTTTAATTAAATTTAGGGAAAATTGTGTCCAGGCCCCAAAAGTGGGAACTTCATGTGACAAGCCCCCTCGTATTTCGGCCCATGTGTATTAGCCCCAAATACGCACAGTATTTGTTATGGGACCCCTAACTACTCTTTTTCAGAAAAACAAAGGCGGAAGTTACGCTCTTGCCCTTCTGATGGGACTGAACTCGGTTAACGCGCCCCATCCTTATTCAAGTACTCTCTCTCTCTCTTCCACCTCTTCGTTGTCTCATAAACTCGAGATTGTGTCCAATTTCTCACCGCCGTTCAACAGTTTTAGGGTTTTCGCCTGAATCATGTCGTCCAAGGAAGGATCATTTTCCGATTTCGAGTTCGTCTACTGTCACGCCCCGCTTCCCAAAATACCAGGGAATCGGGACGTGAGCAAGCCCGCGACGTATTAAACTGAGAAAAGATAAGTATTAGACCCCGTCTTCTCAATCTAATACGCTAAGCGTCAAGAAATACAAACGAAGGCACAGGTCCCCGATCACAGTAATGAGAATATAATAAACAACTCAGAACCAAAAGATACATATCACAACTGAAATGATCATCCAGACATGATATTCGGGCCAAACATGCCCTATACAAAACTATCAGAATGAAATACTGTAGAATATAAAAATACACTGATCAACAGGAAATGAAAGTGCTACAAAACAAGCTGAAAGGAATGACTAAGCTTCGGCTTCTTCTTCTGCTCCGTCTACAAGACACTCCTGCTGAGAATACTCGGCTTTGGCACATCTCCAAGCTGAACCTGTTCTTCTTCTAAGTCTGACGTACAACAGGAGTACGTCAGGTGCATGGCGCACGGCAAGATCCCAAAAGGAAGAATAGAACGGTCATGCGACCAATGCAAATGATGGTAATAACAATAGAAACATGCAACTGAAATACTAATAATCTAAATATAATTTACTACTAGAATAGAATAATCATAATAAATCCAAGGGAATCAACCAAGTAACAAGTCGATCATGTAGCTAGATCAGAATAATCATCCAAGTACAGAGTTATACACTAGATGAAATTAATACTTAAAAATCTACAACAAGAGACGTAGTACGTCGAGCGAAATAATCCAAACAAGGAAACCCTCATGTATATACCATATGTCTCAAATTATAGATAATTAAATATTAATCTTGATCTATGTATGAAAAGAAACACAACTGGCCTACATCTTACAAGTATCCATAAATCCTAACCAAAGTGACGACACCGATTCACCTTGATCCAACAAACCAACTCCGGTGGCGACACCGATCCACTGGTAACAAGTCATGTAACTAGCCATCCTATAACAGGTCACTGGTTCACATCTCACACAGAGTCAACGATCATATCATCGGATAACTGACTGTTCACAAATCATCTACGTGCATCCAATCCCGCTACACATGCGGCCTAGAGGACTGCACGCAATCCGTTTCTGCCTGGTCCGAACTTCAAACAGAACTCGGGTGATGAAATAAATTTTCCACTGACCAAAGTGATGTACACACTTCACTTTAGCCCTACAAACTAACCCCGGTGGCGACACCAACCACGGGAGCGAGCCTGAAAGATACATCAATAGTCTTATCCGATCACATGAACATTAACTTCCCCATCCTAACTCTTCTCATTTTGCTAAGTCAACACAACACATGTCTCTAGATCTTATTCATGTCATACATGTCACTATAGTCATAAACTCCGAACGATTCTTAATCACAACAGGGAACAATCAATGCAACCAATCATGTACATTAATATCATACAATACTAGATAATCAAATTTAAGAAATTGAATCATAAAATTGTTCTAAAATAATATTCTAAAATAATATTCTAAAATAATATTCTAAAATAACAAATTTATTTACTTCAAAATAATTCTTTTTACAAAATGAGTTCTTTCAAAATAATTCCTTTTTCAAAATAAGTTATTTTCTCATTATAATAAATTCTAAAAATAATCTTTTAAAATAATAAATTCATAAATTTAAAAATAATCTTTTTATAAGATAAATTATCATTAATTTAAAATAGTCTATTTTCCCAAAATAATTTCTTTTTTAAAAATATTTATCATTCTAAAATGATTTCTTCCACAAGATAATTTCTAAAAATTATTATAATTATTCTAAAATGATTCTTTTTCCAAGATAATTCCTTTTAAATTATTATAATTTCCCTAAATGATTTCATTCTCAAATAAATTCTTTTTAATTGATATAATTATCCAAAAATAATTCTGCTGCCAAAATAAATTCTTTTAATTTATTATAATTACTCTAAAAATGCTATTTATCATATTATTATGATTTATCTAATATTATTCATCAAACAATCCCACACAGATAATTATTAACCGATCTAAAATTACAGATAATTCATAATAAATATAAAATTCAGATCTGAGCAAGTAGGATCTTGCCTCGGGTATGTCGTCAACTACATCAGGGGTCGTCGGTGTGGTTGCACGGCATTACGACGGGTTTCGCGGAATCAACGGCTAAAATTACAACTTAGAGTGTTATTGCGACGTGTGATATTCAAACGAATATAAAGAGGTGTAGATAAGGAGCCCAAGTGAAAGGAATATACCTTGTGATAGAAAACACGAAGGGCTACGCACCGGCGAAGACGGTGGTGAAAACGGAGACCGGATGTGGCCGGAAAGCGCGTGCAAAGTCGGCACGAATCTGTCGGAATCTGCGAACTGCTTCCGTCGAGTGATGTTTCGGACGTTACAGAGAGAGATATA
Source organism: Asparagus kiusianus (assembly GCA_022839385.1). Classification (NCBI taxonomy): domain Eukaryota; kingdom Viridiplantae; phylum Streptophyta; class Magnoliopsida; order Asparagales; family Asparagaceae; genus Asparagus; species Asparagus kiusianus. The sequence goes on from BQKN01062042.1 coordinate 103,230, forward strand.
GAGTGAGTTAGAGCATAATACAAATTGGAGGTGATAGGCAACATGTAGGGCTACTCACCAGAGAAAAAATCAATGAAAACGGAGGTCGGAGGTGATCGGAAAGTGCACGCGAAGTTGGCACAAAGCTGTAGTTTTCTGCAGTGCAAATTTTCGCCGTTCGGTCGCTGTTCAGGCTCGTTCCTCGCTGTTCGGAGCTTCTTCTCGCTGTTCGGACTTGCCGGAGGTGGGAGAAGGTTGCTGGGGTGTCTCGGTGGGCTCCAACAGGGTTGCTCGGTCAAGGAGGGGAGAGAGGAAACGGAGGTGATGGTGGTGGCGTTGGGTATAAGAAGAGAGGCGGAGGGAACTGCAGCGGGTGGAGGAACTCGTGGAGCTGATGGTGGTGTGGGGGAGCTGCTGGAGCTTGAGGCGGAGCTATGGAATAGGGGGACGGCATGGGGGTGTGGTCGAGTAGGGTTTGGCGAAGACGAGAACGCGGTGTGCTGAGCTCGATGATGCTCGGTGATGGCGGCGTCGGAGGAGCTCGGAGTTGAGGATGATGATGGTGGTGGAAACTGAGGGAGGAGGAGTTGATGATGGCTGGTGGTGTTGGTCGGAGGATGGAGAGGAGGATAAGGAGGTAGTGGTTGGTGGAGCTCGACCGGCGGTGGAGTTGACGGGGGTTGAAGGAGGAGCTCGGGTTCTTTGGATGGAGAAGCGAAAGATGAAGATGAGAGAGGGAGAGAGAGAGAGCTGGAGTGAGTTTTTTGGGAAATGGAGGAGAGAGAGGGAGAGAGTGGGTGAGCACGAGAGAAGTGAGGCAGTGTTTAAATAAAAAATTTAATAATAAAAAATTTTAAGATATGATTGATGAGAAATGATGAGCTGCTTACTCTAAGTTTACGGTGTGTGTGGACAGCCCTTATTTTGGAAAAGTGAGGAGGGAGAGAACGTGGTTGTTAGGTAGCTGCTGGGGGTTTGACGCGGGAAGCAAAAGCTTGGGTTATTTTCAAATGGGTTCAGGTATTTAAATAAAAATAAATAAAATAATTATTACGGGTACTTAAAAAATTAAACTAATTACATAATAATTATCTACAAATAAAAACGTACATGTTGAGCTAATACAATAATTGATACGAAACTGTCGAAATATACCCATATTGTACAGTTAAACGGAAATAATTAATAATAAAAATATATTTACTTACATTTAAAATTATATAATTATGGGATAATTATATACACAGTAAAATGTACCAGTTGTACTAATACGACCAATAATACGCAATAGTAGAAATAGTACAAGAAATTATACAAATAATACGTAATTAATAATACAACGTATTATACAAAAATATACGTAATAATAATAATAATATCACGTATTATTCAAAATGATATGTAATAGTATCGGTAACACAACGAATAAATTCTAAAAATATTTACTGCCCTAGATAAATTTATAAATATTCAAATCACTTAAATAAATATAAAACTTAGACTTTAAATCATAGAAAATTCTAGAAAATCAAGAAAAATACAAATACTCTTTTAAAAATCATAATTAAATATTTTAAAATACCAAAAATTTATTTTAACTAGTATCAAAATTTTACGGTCATTACATCCACCGACGCGCGTCGAAGGGCGAAGACGTATCGTCTGGGCTTGAAAGCGCGGAGGAGGTGACGCAAACCCTAATGGAGATGTAAAATGAGGCGATATCACGTCGAGACAGCAAAAGACGACCCTCGACGGCCGAGCGTACCATCCAACCCTCCCCGAAAAACAGTATGTTCTATGTTATCGAGAATCTGGGAAATCGACCTAATTTTGCGTAAATTCAGTTCATCTCAAAAATACCAGTTGTAGATGAGTACACATGATGTAAGTGCTGGATTGATTCTAATGTTAGTTCTAGATTGATTCCAATGTTAGTCACTAGCTTATGTGGAGGGTTGTATGGATCTGCCCTTTCATAGAGAATGGACCACAGACCTACAAAGAGTATTGGTTAACAGCCCTTAAAGTTAACTACGAAGGAGATAGAATTATAATAGCGATATTAGAACTAGATTTCTGAAGTGTTAGTTCTGTCATGTGTGTCATGTGTAAGATGTCAGTTCTAATATTTTGCCGGCCGTTAGTTCTATTGTTCATTGTGTTAGTTCTATTATTTCTCTTGTTAGTTCTATTGTCTGTTGTGTTAGTTCTATTATTTCTCTTGTTAGTTCTATTGTCTGTTGTGTTAGTTCTGTTATTGATAGTGTTAGTTCTATTGTCTGTCTTGTTAGTTCTATTGTCTGTTGTGTTAGTTCTATTATTTCTCTTGTTAGTTCTATTGTCTGTTGTGTTAGTTCTATTGTCTGTTGTGTTAGTTCTATTGTCTGTCTTGTTAGTTCCATTGTCTATTGTGTTAGTTCTATTGTTTGTTTTGTTAGTTCTATTGTCTGTTGTGTTAGTTCTGTTTAGTGTCATGTTAGTTCTAATGTGCAGAGTGTTAGTTCTATTGTCTGTTGTGTTAGTTCTGTTATTGATAGTGTTAGTTCTATTGTCTGTTGTGTTAGTTCTAATATTGATAGTGTTAGTCCTCTGTCCACCTCGGTTTTAGATCTAATGTGCAGCGTGATAGTTCTATTTGTTCATTTTTAATAGCTGCATTTGATTGTGGTGTGTTAGTTCTATTTTTGTTGGCATCATCATGTATAATGTTGGAACTAACCTTGTAAGAACCACTTCCAGTTAACATTATTTTCTTGATCGCAGATACAATAGGCCAATGGAAATATCCGCTGATTGCCATCATATGCTACGACGCTTAATAGTATACCTTTGAATCGATCTTTCAGAAAGGTTCCATCCAAAAATATAAGTGGTCTGCAACCTTGTAAAAAACCATTTATGCAGGCCGCATAGCAGATGAATATCCTTGTAAACCTACCCTCGTCTTGTTTAACATGAAGTAGCTTCCCGGATTTGTCTTCTTAACCTCGTCTACAAACCTAGATAATTGAATATTAAGCGTTAGTTTCAACATTATAAAGTTATGAGACTTATAGCGTCATATAAATGAAAACAACAGCAACTTGTGTATATATGATCTTCTGATTTACCATCTCAATTGATCGTTGGACTCATAAGCATCACCATATAATCACTCTTGAGCTCTTTCTTTACCCCACCAAATCTTACTATATTCAACCCTAATCCCATATGAACTTAGAAACTCCTTCTGAACGTCAATAGGTCGTATATCCGGACGTACCTTCAACGTGGGTTGTAATTGGGTAGCAATGAAATGACGAGAGGCTCTAGATTGACCTGCATTATTGGCATGTTGTCCACAGTTGTGAATGTCCACGAACCTTTTTATTTCAAGTCTATTATCATTTTTCGGCGGAGAGGCAAATAACATCCATGGGCAATTTTTGGCTACCTTAAACTGGCAAAAAACTCGAATACGCTTTGGTTCATTCTTCACAAACTCATATTCGAATTTTTTGGCCATGGAGTAGTATAGCAAGGCCAATCTTAACTCCTTCGCACTTTCAAAACGTTACCCCTCCCCAGTTAAAGCAGTGTGCCACCAAGCAGGAATCCTCTCAGATCTGCTAATCATGTCATCAATCATCATAACATTATCTCTTGAAGGAATGTCATTGGGATTCTTATCTGCAACAGTTGTGGACGACAACTCCGGCGGGCCACAGTCTATACTTTTCGAGTTTAGACTTCTGGAAACGCTACAAATATTAACAACAGGAAAATAGTTAATCATAAACTACACAAATAAAAGTGTTGATAGGTCTAACACGCTTTAGAGTAGCTCTACCCCATATGGAACTGGTGATAGAACTAACATACAATCGTGTAGAAGTAACAAAATAGCTACTAGAACTAACAGAAACCCCTATATGTATTAATAGAACTAACATGCATGCAATCGTGTAGAACTAAGATGCATGCAATCGTGTAGAACTAACAAAATAGTCATTAGAACTAACAAAATAGCCATTAGAACTAACAAAATAGCGATTAGAACTAACAAAAACCCGTTCAGCAACAACACGTTGATTAGAACTAACAGGTCAACGATTACAACTAACATATTGTTGAAATGCATCTGAAATCTAGTTTAACATTCAACATAGACAAAAAGAAGACGATTAGCACTAGCGTTCGTTTACTTCGCAGTTAACCTACATGTCTTGTGGGACTTGCTCTTTGCAAGGTTGGACTCGCTCATTGCAGTGTATATTCTGCAAATCATCAGCTTCTTTAAAAGCTTTCATGTGAACCTCTTTCAGTCCAAGATTGTGGCAATGCTCCACCATAGACATCATGTCCCCCTCGTTCTCAATAGGAAATTTCAAGCTTCCAGCTGTTTCATCTTCGTATGACAGAATTAATGACTCATATGGAATACCTAACCTCTCTGCCACATCAAATTTGAGATCCAGGATGGTGGTTGAGGAGTTAATCTTCAAAAATACCGCTTTGTACCCCGAAGAGACAATGCAAATGATGTCCTTCTCAGCCATTTTGAAGAGAATGTAAGATTAATAGCGCGAGTAAAGAAGAGAATTTTGGTCTGAGGAGAAGTAATGGATAACTAAATAGTTATTGCTCATGATGGGAAAAAAAGGGGGAAAATTTCCCTCCATTTCTTCCATCTTATCGCATTAAAGAGGAGCGTCTACTGTTAAGGGACGGCGCCTCGTCTGGGGAAGAAGGAGAAGGGCAGTATCGCCTTTTTTGAAAAAATACAATCTGCTTTTGTACAACGCTGACGTGGAGGGGGCTTAAAACATTAGTCTTCACTTTTTCGGGCTAATACATATGGGCCGAAATACGAGGGGGCTTGTCACATGAAGTTCCCACTTTTGGGGCATGGACACAATTTTCCCTTAAATTTAAGCAGAGTAAGAAATTATCTTTTCCCAAAACCGTGACGAATTAAATATAGTTAAACTTCAAAATTGACCCGTAATTCTTGTAAGTTGTTTGTAGCTACTAGTATCTCCGATCAAGAGTAACAACAACAAAATGTAAAAACTATGTACCTCAAAGTAATCTCAAAATAGTGAAGATGAATCATGAACGTCCGAATTCGAGTACGGCTTCCAGAAGCTCCTACCAGATTCGAATCCGATTAGGATCCGACCCATTTAAGGCCCTAAGCCCCACATCCGGCCACCTATTTATATAAACCTATATACTACACTTACGAGCCCCAAAATTTCCCCAAATTCTCTGTCGATCTCATTCGCTGGCAAAATCGCGACCTTGATCTTTCTCAATCAGCGGTAAATCTGCGTATCTTTCTTCCTTCAAAAGACGAATTTAGGGTTTTAATCGATCTCACTCAAATCTATTGCGATCTTTGAGTGTGGATAACGAGTTTAGGTCTTAAATGTTTGATATTGAATCTTCACTTGTTACAAAAGCTTTATTTTTTTTATTTTTGATTGACTCTTTTCCTGCTGTTAATTAGAAGAAGAAGGGGGTTTGAATCTAAATCTCTTGTTTTGGTAGCAATTAGGGTTTTGGATTATGATGAGCTTACGTAAGTCAATTCAATAGAGGAAACCGTAATCTAGGGCTTAGAATGACATATTCACAATTTTTTTTTCTGAGAAATTCATTTACAATTAACTTGTCAGTTGCATATGCTACAATCTAATTTCAAAATTTGGGAAATGCTACGAGAAGTTTCACCTTAATCCTTTTCTGCTTAACTGTTACGTCTGTGTGAATTTAGGCTCATTTTTACGACCTTACGAGTAGGGCTTCTCCTTGACTTTTTTCAGATTTGAAATAAGTATTTCTAGTTGTTTTGGCAGTCCAAAAGTGTGTATATTTTTCTTGATGCGATATGCCTGTGCTTGTTATTTCACCAGGAGGCTATGCTTTTTTTTTATTATCAACTATGGCTTTTAATTCATGGGTAATGTTGGTATTTTCCTCGAAAGGATTTGGGTAAAAGTAGAGCCCATTGGTTTGATTTGGATGTTATGATGGATAATATTCTTTTGTGATCATAGTAAAAGAAAAGTTAAGCCTACGGATACCCGTAAAAAATGTTTGCAGAAAATAGTTCTGTCTTTATTGACATTTACCATTTCTGAAGTGAAGTGAATTTCTGTTTCTGTTATGTTACTTGTTTTGTTGGTGCGCAATCTGGAATACTTATAGCAGAATTAGTATTTCTGACTGGCCATTCAGTTATCCATGCTATCCTTTCTATTTTTGTTAAAGAAGGCGTCTAACTTTTGATCCCTGTGCAGGTTTGGGTAAGGTCATTTCAATTTCCTGGTACTGATGGCGGAACATCTAGCTTCAATATTTGGCACAGAGAAGGACAGGGTCAACTGCCCCTTTTACTTCAAGATTGGTGCTTGTCGTCACGGTGATCGATGCTCTCGCCTCCACAATCGCCCAACAATTTCCCCCACCCTCCTACTTTCCAACATGTATCAGCGACCGGACATGATAACCCCTGGTGTTGATGCCCAAGGCCAGCCCATTGACCCAAGAAAGATACAAGAACATTTTGAGGACTTCTACGAAGACATTTTTGAGGAACTCAGCAAGTTTGGTGACATCGAGAGCCTGAACATCTGTGATAACCTAGCAGATCACATGGTGGGAAATGTCTATGTCCAGTTTAGGGAGGAGGAGCAAGCAGCCGCAGCTCTCCGGGCTCTTCAAGGTCGGTTTTACTCTGGACGCCCGATAATTGTAGATTTTTCCCCAGTTACTGACTTCAGGGAAGCTACCTGTCGTCAATTTGAGGAGAATAGTTGCAACCGAGGTGGCTATTGTAATTTCATGCATGTGAAACAAATTGGACGGGAGCTAAGGAGGAGGTTGTTTGGGCGCTATAGGCGGTCCCGTGGGAGCAGGAGCCGGAGCCGGAGCCCAAGTCCTTACTACAGAAGGAGCCACCGTGATCATGGGCATTCTCGTGATCGTGGGGACTACAGAGAAAATGGGAGGAGGAGCAGTGATCGTCACTCGAAGTATGACAGTGATCGAGGGGACTACCGAGACGATGTGCGGAGGAGCAGTGATCGCCATGCAAAGTATGACAGTGATGGAGGAAGGCGGCGGCATGAGAGTCCGGTCAGGGAAGGGAGCGAGGAAAGGAGAGCTAAGATTGAGCAGTGGAACAGGGAAAGAGAGGAAAAGAATGCATGAATTCAGGTTAATTTTCTCCAAGTCTAGCTAGCATATTGGTCTATCTGTAGGATTCACTACTGTTTGATTTTTCGTTTATGGTCACTATGTGATGATGGTTTGCGCTACTTTTTTATGCACGTGATGAACACTGTGGTTTCCTTTTGTCTTCCTTTGTTTGCATGCTGCTATGAATCTTGGTGGATTATCAGTATATAGCCTGCTACTATTTGACCTGTCTCGTACGTAATGTAATCTATTCCTTGTTGCATGGTACTATGAATCTTGGTGGATTATCAGTATTTAGCCTGCTACTATTTGATCTGTCGTACCTAATGTAATCTATTCAGTGTTGCATGGGTTCCTTTATTTCTTCTTTGTGTTTTATAGGTTTTTTTTCCAGTGATTTTATACCACTATGATTGTCTGACTTGTAAATGTCTTGTCGTGCTCCTTCGTTTGTAGAAAAGGTTGAATGGTTTAATCGCATGAGTGATTACCATTGAACTTTCAAACTGTATTATTGTCTAGTTGGCAGAACTGTTAAAATTTTCCTCATTTTGACATTTTGTGGAGTTATCATATATTATTCGCGATGTCATGTTTCTGTGCTTTATTAAAGTACAAACTGAGGGCTTTATTTTGTGAATATTTGTATCCTGGAAGATCTTTAATAGTAGGCAGTAAAATAGCCAGTGCTGACTTTTTCGTTACTTTTTCTGGTAGTCAGCTAGTACAACTAGACATCATAGACCCTTTTGTGAGTCTGCACTCTCATCTTTGATCTCTCAATGTCTTGTTGCTATCTCACACCATCCCTTGAAAAGCTCATAGAACATCCTATTAATACTACCATTCAAGTATGACTTTTCTGAAGGGTTATAACTTATAACACATTTTCTACCTTCCCTAGATATCCAATAGAGGCTACAATCCATTAGAGTAGATCAATTCCTAATCCATGTGTAAGCTTTCCATTCTTTTATATTCAAAGATAATATTACTTGCATTGCTTCATCTGAATCTCTGATAAGGCTCTTCCTCATTTTTTCAGTTCCAGATGTGGGTGAACAGGAGTAGAAATAGAAGAAAAATCAACACTTCCTCTACTGAGGGAATATACATCTCTCTTTAACTCGTTTACTTTTAAGAAATATTATTTGTCCTTCTGTTCATGCTTGCACTAATTCACCAGAAAACATCTATAGATGTTTTTTCTGCTTCATTGTTTGAGTTTTGGACCTACTTCTAAGTGATAGGTGCAGAAAACGAGCTATTTTTTACATTGCTTCATCTGATTCTCTGACAAGGCTCTTCCTCATTTTTTTCAGTTCCAGATGTGGGTGAAGAGGAGTAGAAATAGAAGAAAAATCAACACTTCCTCTACTGAGGGAATATACATCTCTCTTTAACTCGTTTACTCTATGAGGGAATATACAACTCTCTTTAACTCGTTTACTTTTAAGAAATATTATTTGTTCCTTCTGTTCATGCTTGCACTAATTCACCAGAAAACGAGCTATTTTTTGGACCAATTACTTCCATTCCTAGGTGTACACAGAACTTTTCTTCGCTTCTTTTCCTTCTTTATGCAATATGCCTTGCTGAGGTTTCAGAACGTTGCATATTTTTATAAAAAGTGCATCTGAAGCGACACCAAGTGTTTTTATTAGTTCTTTCCTAGCCATATATATCATGTTTATGCTTCCAAGCTCTCTTTGCTTCCAAATTTCCTTTGGACCCACATGATGAAATATTGAAGTCTTTCAGAAGTTCATTTTCCCGCTGGTTTATCAAATTGGTTGGTTTGCCAAAAATATGCTATTTCTTGGTATTTTTTTTGCTGAATCTTGTCTTTTAAAATTTGTAATGTTCAGAAGGTGCGTGTTCATTCCAGATGTCTACATTGTTGACGTGTCTGCTCCAAGTTTGTAACCCTAAGGTTTTTCTGGGCTCTGTCCATAAATACATGTCCATTAGCTATTTCCTTGCCCAATGTCCTAGCTGAAAGTTATTCCATTTGCCGTATCCATGTGTTGCTTTCTTTCTTCTTCGAAAATGCGTGTCAATGTACACACATACACACACGTCAGCCTCCCCATTCACACTATCCTGTTCTGTAGCTAATATCTGGCGCCTCCTTTGCCTCCCCCTGGCCTTCTTCCATTATATGCAAAATGTGAAAGTTCGTATATTTTCATTCTAAGTGGTAGACTTAGTTATCGTTTCTGATGATTGACATACCCTTTTCTCTTTGTTGTGCTAGCTAGGGGGCTTCCTGCTGTGAGCATATCTGATGTCACATGTTGCTTCCTATGATAACTCTCTCTATATGTGGTAAGAGTGAAACTAATTTGACTAAGAAAATGTATTATCTTATCTAGGGTTTTCTTACCATTTGCTGTTTTATGTATAGGTGTGCAGAAAAGTAGACATAGAGGGAGCATAAAGAAAGAAACAGATGGAGTGTGTGATAACTGAGAAGATGTCTTTTTTTCTAAGTGTTTTTTTCAAACATCACTAGGCCATAATAAAATTCACAGGTCATTCATAACAGGTCATAAACTCTTAAGTATATATAGACATTAATCCCGCATAACGTTGCTCTTTTGACTTTCTTGCTAATGTTTTACTCTTGATTTTTTGAAAATACAAAATGGGAATTTGATATTTGTTTTATATGTAGCTTTCCCTTTTGGATTTACTTATTTACAAATCTATATCTTATACGTGACATTTTATTGCGCATATTTCTACGAACAAAATCATTAAAATAAATCCTTTTTATTGTTCTTTTTACTATTTGGATATGTTGTGCGCTAGTTCTATTTTAAATCTGGTGCGCAACCCATGTTCCTTGAAGCTGATTAAAGATTCAAGTTACGTAACATTTTGTTGTGAACTGGCTCCCCTTCAAGGGGCTTTGGTCCACCATATTTTTAGGAAAACATGGCTCCAAAAATTTGTTTGGACCAAAATTTTATTTGTTTATAGGTAGTGGTAGGCCCAGAATGTGTTACTACTTTCATCTGGGGCTTCAGTTGTGTTCAAAATGAGAGAGCAGTAACACTTTCATGAAAAAAAATAAAAAAAATAAAAAATTGACTCGTCTTATAATAGGTGATATTCGCAATTTATTTGTTAAAGATTTTAAAGGTCAAGTTAGTCATTTAGACATTTTTGATAAGTGGTTTTTAGCGTGGATTCTACAACTACAATAACTTGTGTTTGGACTGCACTATAACTTAGAAAGGAACTTGGGTTTTATAGTTTGGTTTACAGGAGCATGTGATGGGGTACGGGTGATGGACTTTCTATAATACAATATTTCTAATATTGACAATGCAGGAAAATGAAAATGTGTCATAATTAGATAAAATTTATACCACAGATTGTCTGTCAAGATTCCTACGTTTATATTTACATGGCGACTCATTAAGCATAAGTTGGAGGGTGGCACCTAGAAAGGCGTAAGTTTTTTCTTAGTGGCGGTCATACACGATGACTCATTAAGCGTGTGCTGGAGAGTGGTACCTAGAAAGGCGTGAGTTTTTTTCTTAGTGGTGGTTATTCCTGATGTCCTCCAAGTTGCTCAATGGGATTGTGTGAATGATACTGATGAATTTGGTTTAGCTGCATATGTTTTAGGGTTAGTTTTTAAGACTGAAGATAGGCTGTGGAGTATCTCAGCTGGAGTGTACTTGTTACCCTTCAATTTATGATGGATTTGCTGTTACTATGTGAGCTTACGCTATTGTAAGTATCATCTGAGTCTATTGATGATAATTAATTGGTAACTTGTTGATCAAGTGTGTTCTGTTGTTTTTTGGTGAACTATTTCTCTGTAACGGTTGGAAGCAGCATAGTTCCTGGTTTATTCTGAGTGTTTAGTAAGTGTTCTTTTGGAGTGCTTGTCACCCTTCAATTTATGATGGATCTGCTGTTACTGTGCGAGGTTACGTGATTGTGAGTATCATCTGAGTCTATATTAATGATAATCAATTGGTAACTTGTTGATCAAGTGTTTTCTGTTGCTTTTTGGTGAACTATTTCGGTGTAATGGCTGGAAGCATAGGCTTGTGTATCGCTTCCCTCAAGCTCCCACAATGAGCAGTCCCGACGTTCCTTCTGCAAACTTGAAATCTGTTGAGATCTTCTATTTTCTTGGGTGTTTGGTATGATTAGTTTCTAGGTTATTTTGACTGCTTAAGAGTTATAGCTTGTGCATGTTATTTATTACCCAAGAGCTTCCTTCAACGACAATACCACCCTGAATAGTTGTGACACACGTTACTTTTGCGAACCTGAGATCTGTTGAGATCCTCTTTTTTTTGTTGGGGTGTTTGGTATTTAGTGAGTGCAGATTTGAGATGTTTTATGCTCATCGCAATCTACAGGCGTTCTGCTGCGCACTATGAGATGACCTTGGGTTTTATTTGCTGCTGTCTCTTATTTTTAGTTTGTTTTACTGCGTAGTGATCTTACCAGTTATTCCTCATTAGTACTTCCAATAACCCTTGGTTAAGGGTTGATAGAAGTATTACACCGCGATTTTATGTTGTTAGCCGAAGTCTTTTCAGTACATGCGATGAAACATAGTGCTCTGTGGATTCATATTACAAATTGAAGTCCTTTGGTGCGTGTGATGCGCGCATTACTTATGAGTGAATGTGGGTTGTGTAATAATGGATGGTGGGCGACGCCTTTTGCTGGATTCTCGTGTGTCCTGTTCTTCTCGTGTGTTTTAGGGGGGATTCTTCCATTTTGACTGGTGTGACTTGCGTGGGAGAAACAGGGGGGAAAAAAACCAACTCGCATCGGCTGGGGGAAGAAGAAGGGTGGTGGTAATATTTTTTTTTTTTTGAAGTAAAAATAGGGTGAGATACCCTATTCAAAAGTGTATTAACAGAAATAAGATCTCATGAAGCATACCGTTTTTACCGAACCAAATTCGGCTTAAAAACGAAGGAGAGTATAAAACCACCGATCGTTCTGCTGCATTCATTAAGGCCGAGCTTCAGCTGCCATTGCAAAAACAATGTTTATTATGGCGAAATCATGTGACTGGAATTTGAACTCTTGCATCTGATTAGAAGCTACAAACCTTATACCTAAAACCATTCATTTAAATTCACAAACCTTATCACCGTCACAAAAACCCTTCATTCAAATTCAGAAACCACATCGCTATCGCACGGATCTATATGAAAGGAAAAAAAAAATAAATGAAAAAAACGCTAAAATTAATGACATTTGTTCTGTTGAGTGTATAGTATATAAATTTGTTCTGTTGATGACATTTGTTCTTATTTATTAGACAATTCCATTAGAGCTAATAAATCGATGCTACGTATGATGGGTTCGCGAAAGGACTAATTCCACAAGCTCTCTGGTGAAGTGATCTGGGAGCCTACAACTTCTTCCTCGACCGACTGATAATTAATCTGATCGATGCAAAATTCAAATTTTTATGGAATACGCACAGCATTGATTTGTTGCACTCTTTCCGTTGTTACCGTCCGTACAGTTAAGTTGCAGTTAAAGCAACCGCTTAGCATCCGTAACATCTGTAACTTTTACTTTCTGAATTGTGCGTCGACTCGATCTTCCGGTTGAAGGATCTAGCTTCGGCTTGAAACGCCGGGCACCCGCGCTCCGCCGACGCTGATGCCTTCAAGCTCGATGTAGTAGAACGTGTCCGTCTTCGGGTTGCTGAGCTTTAATTTGGGGTGAACACCACCGGCCTGGATCTGGGCACCGCCGAGTGGCCGAAGACGATGGGGACGAAGCCCTCGGCGGGTTCGATGTCGACGAAGCTGAAGACGTCCGGTCGACTAGGCACATTAGGAAAACATCTGGCCGAATCTCTTGCCAGCCTGCGAGGGGAACGAGAGCCCGCCTCTGCCGAGGCCGAGCAACCCGGTGGCGGCGACGAACAGACCCTCGTTGTCGTGGCCGCAGCCGAGGGCGACGCGGCTGATGCGTTGAGCTAAGTTGACTTCGCCTGAATAACTTGACTTCGCTAGCAGAGCTAAGTTCGCCTGATAATTTAGCTTCGCATGAATGATTCATGCTGATCCAACTTGGCCAACTTAAGTTAAGCTCGTCTGAACGCTTAACTTAGGCAAGCTATGAGTTGAGCTCGCCTGAACGCCAACCTTGCCGGCAAGTTCGCTAAGTTCGCCTGAAATGCTCAGCTCGGCAACCTCGCCTGCAAGCTCGCCAAACCCGCCTAAACCGCTTGACCGAGTCAGCTTAAAATGCGGGAGCGGTTGCAAAAATATGTTTCAGAATGTAATTAAAGCACTAGGAATGGTGCTGAGATCGATGCTTAAATTACAATTCTGCAGAAATGGAAAGAAAAGGGACAAAAATAAATAAAAATTTCCTTTGAGCTCGTATGTATATGCAAAAATGAAATGTAACGAAATAACTGTGAATTTAACTTTACAATGAGCAGGGAACAACAGTAAGTTTTTTTAAGACTATAACGTAGACAACATTGAAACCTTCATCTTGTATCCAAAAGGACCAGGCTATTCACTTTCTTAAATTACTCGATGCAATTTTTTCAGTTGGCAATTTTATGATTTATACCTACTTCTGGGCTTTCCTAATGATCCTTTTTGTGCATATTTTAATAATCTCCAGGGTTGTATTGTCTAGTGAATTTTATTGCAGCAAGATAACTTTGTACGTTCTAACTGCTTTTGTCCAAAGTTGTAGTTACATGCACAAGTAACTACAACTGTTTGCCTTTTCCTCCTCCACCCCTCCTCTTGATCTCCTCCGCCGCCGCCTATCCTCCTCCATCGCCCCCTCTCCTCCTCTTCAGCTTCCTCCACCGCCGCCGCCTGTCCTCCTCCACCGCAGCTCCCTTCCACCTCCGCTGCCGCTCAGTTCTCAAACCAACGTTTACATGGTATCAGAGATCTTCCATTCAAATTAACCAGCATTCAGAAATCCAAAACATTCATTAGAAAAAAAAAAAAAATCCTCCATAAAATTCTTAGCCTTAAGTCCCAAACCCAGACACCATACCTTCAGTTCATCGTCGCCTCTGTTCGACATCATCATCTTCAACTTCGCAGGAGAGACATCCTCAACCTCGTCTTCAATCTCCGGTCATCTTCAACCTCAACACATGTTCTCTTTTTACTCTCCATCTTTGACTTTGCCGCGCGCCTCTTGTCACTCTTCAAATTTGGTCCCCTCGTGATATTATCTCAAGCCTATCACTCTTATCCAAAGCTCCCCAACACCACGTCACGTCTCATTCGTTTCACTGTTGCTCTCCCTCTAATAATTCTGCCTAAAACAAACAAACAATCACATCCACCAAAATTTAAGTCAATCTTGACGGCTCATCCGCTATACCCTTCTGTTGCCTATTGAATTTGTTCATCCTCTGATACTTGTGTATCCTTCAGCGCATGTGAGGTCTATTAGCACGCATGTCCCTTTCATACGAATCATTCCATTTCGTTTCATCTAGTTCAGCACATTCTTTCTCGTTATGGATAAGAAAGGGTTATGCACTTTCCCACTTGTTGACGTGTAACTTACAAATGTTAAAAATTTCACTGCATGATCTCTTACTATACAGTATAATATTTGAGCTTTCGCACTATAAGGTTATATTGATGGATCTCTTCTGTGTGTTATGCGCGGCGCGGAAGCGGTCGAATCACACAATCCAAACAAGAGAGATCACAACCAAATAAACAAGCACAATCACCAATTAACACAAGAGATTTACGTGGTTCGGCAAGTTGCCTACGTCCACGGGGCAAGAAGGGGATGGGGTTTTCACTAATAGAGAAAGAGTACAAACTGAGATTACAAATCACTCGAAGGAACAAACTAATCTCACCAACAAGCTCTTAATCTCTCCAAACAAAACCCTAAACAAATAGCTCAGAAAATACATCTTTTCTGTGTTCCAAATATCCCAATTTTTCTTCTCCTTAATTCTCTATTCTAATTATTCCATATATATAGAAATCCTAAAATCATAAACATACTAGGAATTCTAAACCAAAAGCCAAATCAAATTAGGAATCCTAATAACCTATTACCAAAATAGATTAGGAATCCTAATAACCTCATGTTACCAAAATAGAATAGGAATCCTAATAACCTCATGTTACCAAAATAGATTAGGAATCTATTTTCCCAACAATTCTTCACCTCGGCGAAGTTTTCCCAAAACTGAGCCGACACCGATCAAACCAAATGACTCACTTGTTGCGTCCAGTACGCCACGGCAACGGACTCATGACAACGGACTCCATCCACACAAGTCGAGACCCAAACGGGAGTGCGAACACTCACCCAAATGTCGATATCTACTCCAAATCTGCTGCATCAAAACTGACTGCCTACGTATCCTCTTGCCCAAGGAATCAAGCCTTCACGTAGTTCACCCAAACGGCCTTCAAAGGTCCTCAAACAAATAGAAAAGTTTGTAACTCTTCCCCAATATCGCCAACGGATCTACAACTGATAGCGGCTCCAAACTGATACAAATCAAACACCTCCATCTGAGGTGAACCAATAGCCATATCCAGACTACATCCATCAGCTGTACTTGAATCAATCAACCTATCATCTGTATCCAAATCAACACGATTCCCAATCTGTGTCACATCAGCTGGAATCCCAAATGATGCAGTATGATCTGGAGTTTCCTCCCAATATGGAGTAGTATCACTCTCCACCCGCTGCGATGTCCCAAATACCTGATAATCAAACACGCCTCTAAATTCCAAATGTGCTATCGGATCAAATCTCACATCCACGATGTGACCGAGTGCTGGGTAGCCAAACATCCGACGCAACCTAAAATCTGAAGCAGCTCCACCAGATCCAATAACTCCTAATGCAGCAGTCGGCGACCTATGACTAAGATAACCCAAATATGTCGAAGCTCCAGAACCAATGCTCGACAACCAACGCCGATCCTCCTCCAGAAAGGAACGACCCATCGAAACTGTCATCTCATCTCGTCGCCCTAAAGTCTTCACACCAATGAAGTGTCTCCTATTGCCGTGAGCTCGGCACAAATGCAAGAAAGAACCCCTATCATAATCAGAACGTCGGGTTACCTTTCTATCAACACACTTCCTCCATCTGTTGCGGGCTTCTAGGACTTCACACCAACGGGATTTGGTTGCAACCCACCAATGCCTAGAGCAATCCCCAACTGCGGAAACCACATACCTATTACCTCCCAATAATGCTCCGTTGGAAGGCTCCCGAATGCCTGAATGAACACCCCTCAGAAAACCCCTCGAATGATGGATAGAAGTGCCAAACTCCACCTCAGTCTTCTTGCTCATACCAATGGGTTCACAGGACTTCAAACTGCAGGTCAAAGCACTCCTCAAAAATTTATGCACGACATTTCCAATCAAATAACCCAGCATCAACAACGCCACAGTCTAGCCGAATCTGATGAAGTCATCATCTCCCTATCAATCGTCGTGCTTCCGAGCAAATAATACAGATTGCTCCTTCTGACGCCCTTCATAACAATCACGGACCCCAATGTGACCTTCAAATGTGCATCCTCCAAGGTCACTTTATACCCAGATGCCACCAAAGCTCCTAGTGAAATGATGTTCTTCGACAACTGCGGAACGAACCTCACTCCTTCCAACTCCTGAATCACTCCATCATACATCCGAATACGAACGGTATCAATACCACCAATAGAGCATGCATGTCCATTACCCATGAGCACAACATCCTCTCTTTCCAACTTCTGAAAGCTGAAGAACCAATTCCTCCTAGGGCATACGTGGTATGAAGCACCCGAATCCAACATCCACTCTGTAGAGTTGGCAACACAAACTGACGGCAGTGCAGACAATGAATAGCTCGAAGAATCCGAATCTGAATTGTTGCCACTAGTCTTGACAACATTCACCTCTGAAGCTTGTACAGCTTTCCCCTTATTCTTCTCGGCTCGATCTAACTTTGGGCATTCAGCTTTCCAATGTCCATCCTCTTTATAAAAGGCACACTGATTCCTACGAATCCCACGATGTGCACCTCTAGACTACGCCCTTCTGCTTCGGTTTGAACCATGGCCATGAACTACTAATGCATCTCCCGATGCCTTCTCGGAGGACTCATCAACACTCTTCCTCAACTCATGATTTACCAACGCTGAAGTCACCTCCTTGTAACTAACAGTAGTTCTTCCATTAATCATAGTTAGGACAAACGTACCATAATTATCATCGGGCAAAGAACACAAAAGTAGCATCGCCTTGTCTTCATCCTCAACCATGATATCCACATTAGCCATGTCTGAAAGTAGCTTTGTGAAGTTGTTAACATGATCCCTAATGGAAACTCCCATCTTCATCTTGAACTGATAAAACCTCTTCTTCAAGAGAAGCCGATTCTCAATGCTCTTAGTGAGATACTTTTCATTGAGTGTTTCCCATATCTTTTTCGCTGAAGTTTCGTTCATCACATCATAAATAAGATCTGGCGTCAAGCATGACCGAATAACTCCACACGCCCTACTATTCATCTTCTTCCAAACCTTAGCTTCCATCTCGGTAGGTTTTTCTTGTAACTCAAGAGTCTCCTCCAAATTCTGAGCGTCCAACGCATCCATCACCTGACACCTCCACAAACCGAAATTGATCTTACCATCAAACTTCGGAACATCGATCATCATGTTATTGATGCCTAAACTATGTATCGTCTTCGTAAGAGACGATCCCGATGTGCTCGCTTCACCCATGTTGTCGATCTAACTCTTCAAATAGGAATCCTTTAGCGAATCCTTCAAACAAGCCTCAAGTTGAACCCAAAGCTCTGATACCAATTGTTGTGCGCGGCGCGGAAGCGGTCGAATCACACAATCCAAACAAGAGAGATCACAACCAAATAAACAAGCATAATCACCAATTAACACAAGAGATTTACGTGGTTCGGCAAGTTGCCTACGTCCACGGGACAAGAAGGGGATGGGGTTTTCACTAATAGAGAAAGAGTACAAACTGAGATTATAAATCACTCGAAGGAACAAACTAATCTCACCAACAAGCTCTTAATCTCTCCAAACAAAACCCTAAACAAATAGCTCAGAAAATACATCTTTTCTGTGCTCCAAATATCCCCAATTTTTCTTCTCCTTAATTCTCTATTCTAATTGTTCCATATATATAGAAATCCTAAAATCATAAACATACTAGGAATTCTAAACCAAAAGCCAAATTAAATTAGGAATCCTAATAACCTATTACCAAAATAGATTAGGAATCCTAATAACATCATGTTACCAAAATAGAATAGGAATCCTAATAACCTCATGTTACCAAAATAGATTAGGAATCTGTTTTCCCAACACCGTGTCCATCCAAAATTGTCATTGTGTCGTCATTATCTACATTCTCTGTCACTTCTAGTGATTCCACTACTGATGATTCTCGAATTATTTATTCTCGGTGGATCCGTACTGATCAAGAGATCATGACCTATATTATACGTTCTGCATCTATTCCTATTCGGCTCTCCGTTGGACGACTATCTTCATCACGTGGGCAATGGCTAGCTCTCAGTCGCATGTTTGTTCAGACTGGTGCTGCTCGTGAATATCAACTTCACCAAGCTCTCAGGATGCACGTCAGGGTGATCGGTCTATTCAAGATTTCTATTCCTTATTATCAGGCTATTGGGAGTGTTATGGTGTTCTCATTCGCTAAAAGTGCAAACTCATTGCCAAGCAACGGACGAGTGCTTCTGCATGCTAGTCCCCAATCAACTTAGCAGTCAGAGACCAGTAAGGACGACCACTCCATCGACTCGACGGCTCAACATCCCTTCATGTCAACTCGAAAGGCAGAACGTGTCGCCTCCCTTTTGTCGAAGACGACTCCCCACGAGTCCACTCGACCACTTGCCAGACGCCTTTCGAAGCCAACTCGAAATACGTTACTTCTCGCCGAAGTCAAATAACATCTGCTTCTTCAAGCTTATCCTCTTTGACGATGTGTCAACATCACATTTATGCATGTCAGGCGCATCATGCCTCTGTCATGCTGTTGCAGCTATCCAGCCAGTAAAAAATCTAGTAGTTAGCCGACACCTGATTCTTCAAGCTTATCTGATCATTTCTCATTCAATGCCGAAGTGATCTCTCCCCCAGTCGCCAGCCGACACTTGTAAAGCAGAGGCTGACTCAGCTATCTAACCCATACTCTGTCATGCTGTCAATCACTTCTCATTTAATGCCGAAGTGATCTCTCCCCCAGTCGCCAGCCGACATCTGTAAAGCAGAGGCTGACTCAGTTGTCCAGCCCATACTCTACCACGCCGCCGGTCACTTCTCATTCATTGTCGAAGTTACCTCTCTTCCAGTCGTCAGCCGACACCTGTCAAGCCGAGGCTAACCCAACAGTCAGCCCACACTTCGCCACCGTCCTTCTATGCTCGGTCAAAGTGACCTATCTATCCTCACACCCTAGATATAAATACACATACTATTCTAACATAAGAAATGTATAAAAAAAATCTAGTAGTTCCTTCGGCAGAACTTGCCTTTGAAATTTGCCATCATTTTGGGATAATTCGGGCTGTTTAAATTTTGAGTGCTTCTTCTAATTTAGAGATGCAAGCCTTTAAATTATGATTGAATCTATTTTCTATTATCTCAAAATTATGCGAAGGCTAAAGTTTGAATGTTGATTTCTAGGGCTTCGTTTGGATACCATGGTGTTTTCTTTGTTGTGTTTCTATAAGAAAACACTACAGTGTTATGCTTTTTTAAATGTTTTTAAAACACAATGTTAAGTATTTTTTATCAACACTAGTTTGACCCATTATAACATTTGCATTAAACATATTATTAATATATTATATATTAATTATAATAAAATATATTATAAATAAAATATTATAATATTTAGTTTATATTATTATAGTATTATAAATATTAAATATAATAAAAAATAATATTATATAATGTATTATAATATTATATTATACTTTAGTGAGTTATATTATATTATAATTATTACATATTTTTTTCAAATAATTATATATTTAATTATTTTGGTATATCAATTTGTTATTGTTATATATTATATTAATATTTTTTATAATAATGTTATTTTATTATTAATATAATATTATACTATTATTCATATAATATAACATTATTAATATTTTAATATTATGTTATTACTAGTATGTTATTAATAAATTAATATATTATAAATATTTTAATAT
Source organism: Asparagus kiusianus (assembly GCA_022839385.1). NCBI lineage: Eukaryota > Viridiplantae > Streptophyta > Magnoliopsida > Asparagales > Asparagaceae > Asparagus > Asparagus kiusianus. The sequence goes on from BQKN01062042.1 coordinate 123,639, forward strand.
TATATAATATATTATAGTTTTTAATATGTTAGAGCTTATTAATAGTACTTTAATAATATATTAATATTTATGATATTAATAAATATTAGGGAAATTTTGTAAAATAGCCCGTTTTTGCTAATTATTTAGCAAAATAGACCGTTTTGCTAAATAATTAGCAAAATAGACATCTTTTGAAAAAAAGATGTTGATTTTGAAAAACAAGACTCAGAAAACATACGGGACTACTAGTCCCGTATGTTTAGAGCCAACTTAATCACAGATTAGTGACCCAGAAAACATACAAGACTAGTAGTCCCGTATGTTTTCTGAGTTCATCTTAATGTTTTGTGAAATTTTCTGAGTTTGCTAATTCGTGATTAAAACATACGGGACTACTAGTCCCGTATGTTTTCTGTGCTGTTTTGCAAAATAGATTTCTTTTTGGTCTGTTGACAAAAAAGAGGTCTATTTTGCTAATTATTTAGCAAAACGATCTATTTTGCTAAATAATTAGCAAAAACGGACTATTTTACAAATTTTTCCTAAATATTATTATATTATGAATATATTATTTTTACATTAACATTTGTTAGCAATAGATTATTTTATTTTTAAAAATTATTTTACTTTATAATAAATTATATTATTATTACATAATATATTAATATTTTATATATTATATTACATTTACTATATAATATGTTATTATAATAATATTATTATTATATTGTTATGTTATTATTAAATATGTTACTATTATATAATTATTAATTTATTATAATTTATTTATTAAAAAGTTAATAATATTATAGCGATTATACTATTGTATAGTATATTATTATATTATTATTTATTATTAATAACTTTATTATTATTATTTTATTAGTTTATTTATATTTTATTATTATTTATTTATTATATAATATATTATTAACATATTAAATATTGGTATTTAATATGTTATTATATTATTATATAAGATATTTTATTTATTATATTTTTATATTGTTTAAGGAATATTAATACTAATATATCAAATTAACTATAATATAATATAGTATAGTATAATATAATAAACATGTTGATAATAACTCTATATTAATTACATTTAATATATTATGTTAGATATTATATTAACACATTCTCAAACTCAAAACCAAAACACCAAACTTAAAACACCTAAAAGATGTTTTGAAATAAGTGTTGTGTTTTTAGTTTGATGATGATTTAGTTCGAAAACACCATGGTTTCCAAGCGCATGGTGTTTTATTTTTGGCAAAAGCACCATAGAAACAAGTAAAACACCATGGTATCCAAACGGAGATTATTGAGACACAATGCTGCCAGCTTTTTGTTGGATGACATATACAGAAATCCTGGACCAGCTCAATTTAATGGACCTGGAGCTGATGCCAAGGCTATTACATTGTGCGTTGAAGACCAAGATTACATGGGTTGCATTAAATTTCTCTAGGGGGTTAGTCACTTAGAACTTAAAATTGGAACTGAGATAATCTGTAGGATAAAATTTTAAGGTGTTAGTCACATAGAATTAGAAAGTGAGATATTTTTTTGTAGTGTTAGTCAAGTAGAACTTTTTTAGAACTAGAACTATGATATTTTTTTGGTGTGTTAGTCAAGTAGAATTCTACTAGAACTAGAATTAGGATAATTTATCATAATTATCCCACTAATTATGCTACATATATATGTAGTCATCAGTTTACCTCTCTCAAATTATCCTACATATTGATAAAGAATCAATTGGGAAAAAAGTGGAACTGCAAACTTTTAAAGAACATGGCTTCTCCTCGGTTCACATGTCTTTTCGATCTCTCTCTCTCTCTCTCAATATATATATATATATATTGATATTGTGAATGTGGCGTGGGACGTGGACTAACTCACCACGTGAAGGCCAACTCACCACGTGAAGAGCTAGGCAACAAGAGATCACCCGTGAATAATTGTTTGTAGGGGCCACGATGCAAAGCAGGAGATCACCACGTGAAGTGATTGTGAACGCGTGAAGTGCCCACGACCTGAGCCCAGTACGAAGCTATATATATATCTTATATTTCGTAACCTAGTTTGGGCTTGGAAAAATAAAGGCGCAGAAGAGAAAAATCTCGACGGCTGTGCGAAGGAGTTTTGGGCGACTATGCAAGGACGACGTATTTTGGCTGTGAGTCTCTTTTCGGCAGAGAAGAAAATAGCTGCAGCAGGAAAAAGTCCTAGGTTTCGTGAAGAGAGAAAAAGTATTTGGAGCCTGACCTTTTCTTGTAAAGAAAAGCAAGGAGCCTATTTGAGGGTTTAGATTGTGAGAGTTGTAAACCTATTTGTATTCTTTTTCTCTCTAATAGTAGACCCCCTCCTTGCCCCGTGGACGTAGGCAGTTTGCCGAACCACTTAAAATTGGTTGTTTGAGTTTGTGGCCATTGTAATAGTTTTTAGGATCCCTCGACAGGTCAGTCCTAGAACTGATGAGAGGAAGAGCCGATATCTCACTTTGTTGAGATATCCGCTTCAGATTCTTATTTCCTTGGTGAGACGGGAATTCTTATTGATCTTTCTCTCTTATTGTGCACCAGAAACTCTGCCGAAATTTTTGCTGCGCACAACAAGTAGTATCAGAGCTCGGGCTACACTTGGGCTATTTGGAGGAGTAGATTAATTTGGAGGCTCGTCTAGGGCTTCGCTTGGTGATAAAGGTGGGATCTTTTGGTAAAGACTCTATCTTTTTAGTTTTGGATCTATTCTTCATTCGTTGGTGCGTTAAGAAAGATGTCGGGGAAAGAAGGTGCTTCAGGTATCGAGTGTGGTGCTTCTGGCGCGAAGACCATTCAGAGTTTGAATATCCACTCTATGAAGATAGATGTGGAGAAATTTAATGGCACAAACAACTTTGGATTATGGAGATGTGAGGTTTTGGATGCGCTGAACGCGCAGAATTTGGAGGATATATTAGAGTTAGATGGAAAGCCAGATGAGATTGAAGAGAAGGTTTGGAAGAAGATGAATCGAACGGCGTGTGGTGTGATTAGGTCTTGTTTGACTCAAGATCTAAAATATGATGTGATGAATGGGACTTCTGCAAAGAAGATTTGGGAGATTCTCGAAAGCAAGTATCTGACAAAGAGTGTTGAGAACCGCTTGCATTTGAAGAGGAGACTTTATCGTTTCCAGTTGAAGAAGGGAACCTCAATTAGAGATCACATGAACACTTACACAAAGCTTCTTGCGGATTTGGCGAATGTGGATGTCGTGATTGAAGATGAAGACAAGGCGTTGTTGTTGTTGAGTTCCTTGCCCGACGAGGAATATGAGACCTTCGTCCTTACTTTGATTAATGGGAAGGTATCTCTTTCGTATAGTGAGGTCACTGCTGTACTGGTTAATTATCAGCTTCGGAAGAAGGATAAGGAGACTTCGATTGAGCCGGTAGCAGAGGCGTTGGTCGCAAGAGGGAAGAATCCGAACCAGAAGAATTGGAAGTCACAGTCTAGAGTAGGGCATCCTACAATTGAAAAAGATCAGTGTGCTTGGTGCAAGGAGACTGGTCATTGGAAGAAAGACTGCCCAAAGCTCGACGAATAGATAAAGAATAAGCAGAAGGAAAAAGGGAAGCAACCATCATCAGAAGCAAACATTGTATCGGATGGTAATAATTCTGACTCTTCTATTTATTCGCTTTCTATCAGTCCTAGAGATAACTATTCGGAGGAATCTGAATGGATGTTGGATAGTGGTGTGACCTATCATGTGTGCCCTAGAAGGGAATGGTTCTCCGGTTTTGAGAAGCTGGTGGATAGTGGTGTGGTGTACATGGCTGATAACCGTGCATGCCAGATCCTTGGGATAGGAAGAATTCGCATCAAGATGTTTGACGGGACTGTTAGAGAGTTAAACGATGTGAGATATGTTCCTTCTTTGAGGAAGAACTTGATCTCGATTGGAGCTTTGGTTGGAGAGGGTCTGAAGGTTCGTGTTGAGGATATGGTTCTCGAGATCGTGGAAGACTCTCGGATTGTGATGAAGGGCGTCAGGAGGAATAACCTGTATTACTTGACTAGAAGTATAGTGACAGGTGGAGAGCTGACGACTTCTGTTGATTCGACTAGACTGCGGTATTTGGGGCTTGGCCATTCCAGTATTGATTACTCGCATAGATTGAAAGAGGGTGTAAAGACTTGCAATTTAAAGTCCAGTGAACATGTTAATGTGAGCAAGAAGACCGAGGTGAAGTGTGGCACCTCTATTCACCGTGCTAAGGGTCGTTCTAGAGGAGTTCACGTGGATGTTTGGGGGCCTTCCAAAGGGCCATCATTGGGAGGTAATAGAAGTTTGGTTTCCTTTGTTGGTGGTTGTTCTAGGCGTGTTTAGGTTGCAACCAAATTCCCTTTGGAGAAAGTCCTAGTAGTTTCCAACAGATTGAAGAAGTGTGTAATAGACAGAAAGGTAAAGGTACTCCATTCTGGTGGGAGGTACAAGATGGACATGTTTTTGTATTGGAGCCGAGCTCACGGCATTTCAAGACACTTCGTTAGAAAGGAAATCTTGGGGCAACTAGATAGGGTGATAAATTTGGAGAACCGTGCCTTGCTAGAGGAGGATCGGTGTTTGTTGTCAAATAATAGTCTGCAGAAGAGTTTCTGGACAGAGGCTTCGACATATTTGGGTCATCCTATTATAGAGTTGTCAACTGCTGTGATTGGAGGTAAAACTTCATTAGAAGATAGGTCTGGTAGTGTCACTTTGGTTGAGGCTTTGATGAGGGAGCTAATTGACTCTCAGCAGGTGGAGAGTTTTGGACAGACCTTAGAGGTATCGCAGCGGGTGGAGACTGATGCTACTCCACATTGGGTAGGGATTTTCCCACATACTCTAGGTCATTCTGCATTGGTTGGGATTCCAGCTGAGGTGACACAGCATGGAAGTCATTTGGATTCGGATGCAGATGATGAGTTGGGTTTTGACTCGAGTGCAGCTGATAGATGCAGTTTGGATATGACCATTGGTTCAACTCATGTGGAGGTGTTTGAGGCCATTGGAGGTGCTATCAGCCGCAGAGTTGATGATATTAGAGAAGGGTTGCGAACTCTTCTATTGTATTGAGGTCGTTCGCGGCCATTTGGGTGAACTACGTTCGGCTTGATTCCTTGGACAAGAGCATACGTAGGCAGTCTTTATGATGCATCCGGGTTGGATTTTGATGGGGGTGAGATCGATTTGGTGAGTTGATACTGACATTTGGAGAGTGTTTGCATTCTCATTTGGGTTCTCAACTTGTTATGGATTGTGTCTGTTGTCGTGAATTGTTTCACGGTGTACTGGACACAACAAGTGAGACATTTGGTTTGGTTGGTGTCGGCTCAATTTTGGGAAAACTTCGCCGAGGTGGAGAATTGTGAATGTGGCGTGGGACGTGGACTAACTCACCACGTGAAGGCCAACTCACCACGTGAAGAGCTGGGCAACAAGAGATCACCCGTGAATAATTGTTTGTGGGGGGCCACGATGCAAAGCAGGAGATCATCACGTGAAGTGATTGTGAACGCGTGAAGTGCCCACGACCCAAGCCCAGTACGAAGCTATATATATAGCTTATATTTCGTAACCTAGTTTGGGCTTGGAAAAATAAAGGCGCAGAAGAGAAAAATCTTGGCGGCTGTGCGAAGGAGGTTTGGGCGACTGTGCAAGGACGGCGTATTTCGGCTGTGAGTCTCTTTTCGGTAGAGAAGAAAACAGCTACAGCAGGGAAAAGTCCTAGGTTTCGTGAAGAGAGAAAAAATATTTGGAGGCTGACCTTTTCTTGTGAAGAAAAGCAAGGAGCCTATTTGAGGTTTTAGATTGTGAGAGTTGTAAACCTATTTGTATTCTTTTTCTCTCTAATAGTAGATCCCCCCTCCTTGCCCCGTGGACATAGGCAGTTTGCCGAACCACGTAAAATTGGTTGTTTGAGTTTGTGACCATTGTAATAGTTTTTAGGATCCCTCGACAGGTCAGTCCTAGAACTGATGAGAGGAAGAGTCGATATCTCACTTTGTTGAGATATCCGCTTCAGATTCTTGTTTCCTTGGTGAGACGGGAATTCTTATTGATTTTTCTCTCTTATTGTGCACCAGAAACGCTGCCGAAATTTCCGCTGCGCACAACAGATATGGTCCTACTTCACCGCTCTTTGATGTGAACTTAAGTTTTTCCTTTTCAGGTATGTAGTTAATTGACAGATCGATACCAAAATATATCAATTACTCATTGTACATAAATGTTAATTGACAGATACCAAGATATATCAATTATTTTGCGGACAAATTTTCAAAACCATCCCCTTTTGAAATTTATTTATAAAAAACGACCTATTTTAACTTTAATTATAAAAACAGACCCAGTTGGTTGAAACTGGGTCGGTTTTTGAAAATTTTTTTTCCAAACTTCACGGGAGTTCAACTCCCGTGAAGTTTTGTTATGAGAAAAAACTTCACGGGAGTTCAACTCCCGTGAAGTTTGAAATTTTTTTTTTAAAAACAGACCCAGTTTCATCCAACTAGGTCTGTTTTTACAATTAAAGTTGAAAAGGGTCTTTTTTTGAGAATAAAATTCAAAAGGGGATGGTTGCAGTAATGCTTAGCTCTTTTTGGCAAGATTCTTTCGGTTTGGTTACTCACGTATTTGATATCCGAAATGGATAGTTTCTTTTTGATTAATTATATATTCAGTTGAAACTCTCTATTCCAATTTCATCTACTTATGAGCTTGCTATGATTTTCACCTTGATTTTTTTCTTTACCCAGAACTAATCCTTTACTATCATTTACTGCAATCCGACTTTGATTATTTTATTTTATCAAAACCTCGTCCCTTCCCTCCCACGTGCCATTGATTGGTTTCTTAATTTGCTAGCTTCCTCATCATCCCAGCAACCACCCTTTTTTTTATAATATACATGTACAAAACCTTGTGCCCTTTTCAATTTTATATATTAGAAATCACGTGTGAGTTGCGTCTACAAAAACCAAGATAAGGATTATCCACGGAGCTGTCATTTTCATGGAAATTTTATTATAAACACTATACGTTTTATTTAATTAAAGATCTAAATAAAAGGGAAAATTGCTTCAATACCCTAAATTTTAATTTTCAATGTGCCCCAGCCCCCTAACTTTCAACAACGTGTAGCAGCCCTATTTTTTTTTAAAAAATAATGTCCATGCCCCTCTTCCCAAATTCCAATGCAATCTTCATGCAAAATCTTGATTTTACCACCCTCCTTCAGTCCTCCTCTATCGCCTCCCCCACCTCCCTCCCCAGTTCCGCCTCCTTCCTCCGCTCCGCTGACGGAGCCTTCCCAAGCACCGTCGCCTCCCTCCCCCGCTCCGCCTCCCCCCCGCCCTATATCCCTCCCCCTCCGCCCCCCCGCTGCACCTCCCCTTCGCGTGGGCGGTGACGATCATGGTTATCATGTTAATATGTTAACTTTTACAGTTAACATGTTAACTCTTACGGATAACATGTTAACTATTAATAATTTATATGTTAACTGTAAGAGTTAACATTCACTGGCATGAGAAAGAGGAGGGTAAATTTAGGATTTAAGCCAGTTGGCATGTCTAATCATGAGCCGGCATGTCTAATCATCTGCTGACATGAGCTGAAATCATGATGGAGGGGCCTGAACATAATTTTTTCAAAAAGAATGGGCTGCAGTACATTAAAAAAAATATGGGGAGCTGGAACACATTGAAAGTTAGAATTTGGGGCCTTGATACAATTTTCCCAAAAAATGAATCTGTTGATATCTGATAACACACAGTCGAGGGGGGTTTCCGCCGTGGGAGGCAGCCCTGATCTCCGCGCTGACGGTGAAGAGGGAGAGGATGAAAGGTGGGGCCGACTCCTCCTCTGACTTTATGCCTGTTCATTCGACTGTAATTCCTGATCTTTCTGCGCAAACAAGAAGAAGAAACCCGTAAGAGGGCGGGGACCGGTTTCCCATGGTACCTCCGACGGTCAAGTCAGCTGATGAGCTTGAGTTGGGTTTGAGGGAAGATTCGATGATCATTGAGATCCTAGTATTCATTACTCTTATTGGGTTTTTAGAAGAAGACGTGGCCTTTTAGAATTGTTTAGAGTTTAAGAAAAAGGTTCAAAAGTCTCCCATGAGTTAGAAGTTCGGTCCTTGTTTTCTTTCTCCCCTTACATTCTTTTATAGTCCCTTGCCTCTGAGATTTGACCTTTGGTTTTAACTATGCACAGGAGGGCGGTTGAGGGGTGAGCAGAAAGGTTCATGAGTCATCCTTTGCTTTACAAATGTCGGCTGATGGCTAGAAGGGAAGTCATTCGAGCATAAGAGAGGGCGTCTTGGAAATATCCCAAATTCGATGGATGAGGCAGAACGAAGGATAGGCCGACTGTTTGGGCCTCATTCCCTTGCCAGATGACGGCTGACGACTGGAGGGGAAGTCATTCGAGCACAGGAGGAGGCGTCTTGAAAATATCTCAGATTCGATAGATGAGACAAAACGAAGTATATGCCGACTGTTTGGGCCTCCTTCCCTTGCCAGAGGGCGGCTGATGATTGGAGGGGAAGTCATTCGAGCACAGGAGGAGATGTCTTGGAAATATCCCAGATTCGATAGATGAGACAGAACGGAGGATAGGCAGACTGTTTGGGCCTCCTTCCCTTGCCAGATGGCGACTGGCGACTAGAGGGGAAGTCATTCGAGCACATGAGAGTATCTTAGCGATCTCTGGGAAGTGACTCATGGGCATAGTGAGCTGTTTCCGCACGAGATTTGTCAGTGTTGCGATCTTGAGAGGATCGTTCAATAAATTGTGGTGTTGATTGATGTATCTCTGAAGATAGCTTAGCTGGATCTTATCCCCTTAGTAAAGACGGATCGATTTGTCAGTCGCCCATATGATTTGTCGACCAGTTAGTCGAGTGAGCTTCTGGTCGAGTGAACTGCCGAGAAGGTGATCGAGCTGACTATTTGGAGAGTCGTCTCGACTTATAAGGGGTCGACTAATCTCGCACTTTGTGTCGGTAAAAGAGGTCTCGTTTCCTCGGCGGGTCAATATATTTGCCTTTGGTTGGGCCTTTGGACCACTAAGTTAGGTTGGATCATATGAAATCAATCTTTCGACATCTTTATCTTTAAATAGTAAATTACCATAACAGAATCCACCTGTTATTTTAGTGTCTGAAAAATATAAGTATGAAATACTTTTCTTACCTTCCTGAACTTCCGTCGAGATACAACGTTTCGTCTGATATCAGACTTATCTTCTATTTTTTAATATTTCGATATCATTTTAGCAAGCATCAGACTAATCAGTGAAGGTGTAACGTAGCTCAGTCTACAAACTCAGCGGGAGACATTTGTGGCTCCACACATTTACAAATTTAGTTCCTTCACGTGGTAGTTGACGATTGGAAAATATTTGGAACATGGGAAGATTTTGAGAATATTCTATTCTTTAGCAAATGTTTTCTATTATTTACTATATTTAAACGATGTCTGGACAATAGAAAGTGAACGGTATAAAGCCAGAGTGACATCGATTTTTTATTTCTCATTTGACTTTGCATATAAATTTGACGGTAGAAATTAATGAGTATCTAAAGCTCCCATGATAAGGAGGGGAAAAGAAAAAGAAAAACATTTCTTTCTTCTCCTCATGCACTTCTTATTTACTTTCTCAAACAATTTGAGACTTCGAAAAAAAATTAATATCTGATATGATATTCGATCTTTTTTAATGGCTAATTGGCACTTAAATACTATAGTTCCCCCACACGCTTTTTTTCCTTCTAGGTTCGGCGAGGGAACTTCTTCACGACCATTTAAATCATGTGTATCGAATCTGTGGGCGTGACTAAGGGGCACCCCCTAACGCACGGCCTCAGGTATTTCATGAAATTTAGTTCATATGAGTGTTTCTTAGAAAAGTCTAATCTGATGCTTTAAAGTACTACTTATGGGCAGCATACCAATCCAGTTAGACCCTCTTAAATTATTTCGTCACACATTTATACAATACATTTTCATAAAGTAGGGTATTAGTACCTACTATTAGACAACCATGACAATATTTCCCATTGGTGGCTGTTTGGTTAGTTTCCCTGATTACAGGAAACTTATTTCCAAGCATAGATATTGCTTTTCATATGTTTTTAAAAGGTTTTTTAAAATTTGTTTGGTTCGTCACAAAATAGGATTGGAAACAGATCTCCTCACATCTCCATTGTTTGTTTCACAACAAGAAAAAAGAAAACTAAGAATAGGAAACCTCTCCTACACATCACTAGAATAGGAAAAATAATAATTATTTAATCTTTTTTCATCTAATTTCCGAACTCAAAAGCTCGGAAATGGGGCATTTCCTTAAATCTGAGTTGGCATGTGATTTATTCAACTCATTTCCTTAAATCTCGTGCTGGACCAAACTAAGAAATAGAAGATCTTTTTGAACTTAGGGGCTGTTCGTTTCGCAATTTTTTTTGAAAATCAAAGAATAGGAAACTTATTTCCTATAATAATTGTTTTGAGGTTGTTTGGTTGGTTTAAAAAAGAAGGAAATTATAGAATAGGAGATGAGATGAGATGAGTTGCCACCTTATTATTGGATGATGTGAGTGATTTAAAAAAAAAATTGTTTTGAGGTTGTTTGGTTGGTTAAAAAACTAAGGAAATGAATTGGAGGTATATTATTGGATGATGTTTTGAGGTTGTTTGTGTTTGGTTCGTTTTTAAAAATAAGAAAATAGATGAGATGAGATGAGTTAGAGGTATATTATTGGATGATGTGACACATACTTAAGGAAATCAATTTCTTGTTTTTTTTTTTGAGGAAATGGATGGAAGTGAAGGTTTAATGAGATGAGATGGATTGTCACAATATTATTGGATGGTGTGTGTGATTTTTAAAAATGGGATAAGATGAGTTGTGATGAGTTGGATGATGTGACATATTTCTTGTGTTTGGTTTATTTTTAAGGGCCTGTTCGTTTGCCTTAAAAAAATGGGAAATCAAAGAAATAGAAAACTATTTTTAAGAAAAATAGGTTTTTGAATTGTTTGGTTGGCTAAAAAAAAGGAAATCAAAGAAATGGAGATGAGATGGGATGAGTTGTCACATTATTATTGGATGATGTGAGTGATTTTTTAAGAAAACTAGTTTTGATGTTGTTCGGTTGGCCAAAAAAATAAGGAAATGAATTATAAGAAACCTATTTCCTTCCTGTAGTTTTGTTGTTTTTTTTGTTTGGTTCATTCTAAAAAATAAGAAATGAAATGAGTTGTCATTGTATTATTGGGTGATGTGAAGAAAGATTAAGAAAAGTATTTTCACAACTTTTTAGAATGAAAACAAAGAAATGAAATGTTAATGAGATGATGTGTATTGTTATAATATTTTATTCGATGATGTGAGTGATTTGAAATGATGAAAACAGATGAGTTGAGTGATGTTTGGATGAAAATAATATTTTATTAGATGTGATGGATGAGTGGTTAGAAGAAAATAATATTTTATTAGATGTGGTGGATGAGTGGTTAGATGAAAATAATATTTTATTAGATGATGTGGATGAGTTATTGGATGAAAATAATATTTTATTGGATGTTGTGGGTGAGTTTTAGGGATGGAAATGGAAAAAATGGATTATTTTGAGATTTCCACCTTTTCCGTTTCCATTTCTTGGTTTTTAGGAAATAAACGAACAGACCTTAAAGGTAAGAAAGGAGATGAAATGAGATGAGTTGAAAGATAAAAATAATATTTTATTAGATGTTGTGGGTGAGTTTTAAAGATAAAAATATTATTTTATTGATTTTCTTGTACCGATTTCCTTTTCTTAGTTTTTAGGAAACCAACCAAACGGACCCTTAGATTTTCCACCGTCATATTGTCGGTCTAAGAAATCTATTTCTCTTCGTCATTTTTGGCAAACAAACAGCTACTAGAAGGATTGTCACGTGATGATGTGATCAGCTATTAGTTTCCTTCCACCTAACACCAAAAAAAGAATAAAAAAAAATCAGCGAAACCAACCAATCCATCATCCAGAAAGCTCTCTGGTGTAATCATCAAGAGAAAGGCAATCTAACGTCCTGCCACGTGTCCCCCAATTCTCTCCCCCATATAATTCCAGCCAAAGGCGCCATCTTTTCAATCTTCCCTTGTTTCTCTCTCTGGCGAACTCCTCGAAAACCCCACCGTCGACAATGGGCGATCTTAACGGCGACCGTCAACCCGCCGTCACAGAACCAAAACCCAGCGAGCCGACCGTCTTCACGGGGACGGAGTATTCCGCTATCCGAACCACCGTCGCCCTCGCCGTCTGGCTCGGCGCCATCCACTTCAACGCCGCCGCCGTCCTCATCGCCGTATTCCTCCTCCCCCTCCGCCTCGCCGTCACGTGCGTAGCGTACCCTTCTGAGATTTCTAGTTTTCGCCACTGGGTTTTGTGGTTATTTACCGTCTTGCCATTTTGCAGTGTATTTGGGTTGCTGGTTCTGTTCATGGTGATTCCGTTGAATGATAAGAACAAATGGGGAAGGAAATTATCGAGGTTTGAGGGAGAAGAGAAACCCATATTTCTATTAATTTTTTTTAGAGAAACCCATATTTCTATTAATTTTTTTTAGTTTTTTTTTTGAATTTTTGATGATTTCTTTTTCGGGGGGAATATACAGGTTTATTTGTAAATATGCGTGTGGGTATTTCCCAATAACTCTTCATGTGGAGGACATTAAGGCCTTTGATCCAAACCGACCTTATGGTGAGATTTTGGAGTTTTTTCTTTGATTTTGATCACTTTTAGTTTGGTTTATGTGAAGCTCAAAAATGGGTTCTCTTCTAGTTTGCGGATACATTTGTAGTTGAATAATTGGAGATATTCCATTTTGTATGAGGTTGGAGGACAGCCCACATAATAAAATTCTCATAATCCGAGTTTTTCCTGTGATTCTAGTGATTTTATAGTTGTTGAGGCAATAAAGAGTATCAGATTGTTTTGACTCTAAAGTTGTAATTTTTTTAATGTAGGATTGTACTCACACATGAAATTTCCAAGATTAGTTTACTTTGATATGATTCCTTGATCCTTAGTAGTACGGAGATCAGTTACTCAAGAGTATTATCAGATACATTTGTAGTTAAATAATTGTGAAGCTCAAAAATGAGTTCTCTGCTAGTTTGCTACTACATTTGTAGTTGAATGATTGGAGATGAACCATTTTATTTTCTCATAATCAAGTTTTTATTTTCTTTTGCGATTCCTAGTAATTTTTCAGTTGTGAGACAGTAAAGAGTATCAGATTCTTTTGATTCAAAATTAGATATAGAAATGATTTAATCCAAAAGCTTAAGTTGTTAGGCATTGATCCCAACTTTCGTTTATGTTAACTGCTCATTTCTAGTTCTTCTGATGTACGACTGTATTTACACATTAAATTTCCAATATTAGTTGATTGTTAAATGATCCTTTGATCCTACGTCCTTTGGGCATCAATTACGCAGTGTATTATCAGATACTTTTGATGGTAACATTTAGATTCTTATGAAATTTTTTTTGGGGTGTCTACTTCAGTGTTCGGGTACGAGCCACATTCGGTATTACCTATTGCTGTATGTGCGCTTGCTGATCACACTGGTTTCATGCCTTTGCCAAAGATCAAGGTCCTTGCAAGTAGTGCTGTAAGGTCTTCTGCCATTAACATTTTCTTTTCTTTTGGAAATCGACGTGTTGAAATCAGAGTACCTCCTTTACTCTTTCACTAATACTAATATGTCTGTTCATAATAATGATTCAGGTGTTTTACACACCATTCTTGAGGCAGATATGGACATGGTTAGGGCTGGTTCCAGCGTCCAGAAAGAATTTTTACTCGTATCTGAAAGCTGGCTATAGTTGCATAGTAGTGCCTGGTGGTGTTCAGGAAATTATCCATATGGACCATAAATCTGAGGTGTGCCTGAAACCTCGATTTTTTTTCTTTTTCTTTTTCTTTTTCATTGCTTGAATTTCTTATAAATTCATTGAAATCTTACCATGTTCTGATGATTGTAAACGTAGCGTAGTTGATGCTAGCTTAAAGGCCAAATTATGTGCACATATATTTGTTTCCCTTTATGTTTGGAGGTTTTGTTAATCTTTTTTTAATGGAACTCCTGCCTAAATGCTTTCTTCTCATTTTTTGTAATGATAATGCCGGATGCTTGACTAAAATAACTATCAAATACAGAACCAGTAGTACTAATGAAGCATTACATTCCATACGAAGGAAACTGGTATTCACAACTACATCATGTAGCATGTCTGTTATTTCCTGGGTCTTCCATGCATGTCAAGTTGATACATATCTTCCATGCTTGTCAAGTTGATACATAGAACATAACAGAGATCCATACACAAACATAGAAGCACACAAACAGAAAAAAGAAATCAATAGCACTCATAGAGCTTAACATCCATCTGGACCTTGAAGTATGTCAAACTTGCCGACAATGTCTTAAAGGTGGCAATTCCACGTGCCATGAAGAAATCCCCAGTTCCGCCCACCACAGAGAGGTCTCTAGTCTCCATCATCATTAGATCCGCACCCATTAAGTTAATCGTACCTTTATACTTAGTTGAGTTGAAGACAAGAGTATAGGAAAACCAGGCATTGTAGTCCGTCTTCATGTCATAGAAATAGAAGCCCTGCGCTCTGGCAACAGGTAGAGACAAGAGGTTGGGGTCGGCAGTGACAGCGTCGTCAAACACGATCAACTTACCGAACTTAAAGTTGCCAAGAGCAGTCTGGTTTGCAACCACTGCGGCAGTTGCATTTGCTTCATTGGTGCCGTCGAACAGAAGGTCGTGCATGTAGAGGACTAGACGCTTGCACGGTTTATCTTTGTTAATCATCATCTTGCCTCTTTGCGCCCAATTATAATGATCATCATCATATTCATGATCATTAGTAGTAGCAGTAGTTGTAGCAGCAGCACTAGCAATATTAATGAGGATCAGCAGAAAAAGATAAGAACAGACTCTATTTCTACTGTTGGATACTGCTGGTCTTGCTCCTTGCATCTTATCTAAGAAAAGCTGATAAGTTTAATCAGAGGAGATAATATTTGGACTGAAACTAGTCCTAGCGTTGCACTATATGTATAGATTCTAGTTTGTTAAAGTTGTTGATCTGCCAAGGTATTAGTTGATGATGAATATATTTTATTTGGCAAGGTTAGGTTGCTGATGTGCTCTTTTTAAAGGTTTGGTACTGACAGAACTCTCAGAATTGATTCCTTTATTGTGTAATGAGATTCGTTTTATGTACGAGTCTGATCGTAAAAGAAATCCGATCTACACTATGTTATATGCTTTATTTGGCTTCCCCTCATGTTTTCTTCTTTTTTACTACTTCAAGAGCCTAACTACAGAATATGCTCACAAAGTTTTATATGGCGGTAGTTATAAAGTAATTCTAGAGATGAGTTCTCGTTTCCTTCGCCATGTTAAATGATCTTGTTTGAATTTTTGGTCTTGTTTGTATGATATACATCATAGGTTCAGATTTTGAACAGGAAATTCTTAAATATGCTTGTTTGCTCAACACTGTGTGTATGGATGGGTAAGTGCTTGCTACCAAAAATATCTATTACTCTACCAAACCAAACAAATTGTACCTACTGCACATATTCCAGCTAATAAGAGGATGTTCTTTATTACCTCAGTGTGGTTTTAGGATCATAACATATTTTCACCTTATTGAATACTCTTATCATCATCATTATCTTCATATAAGACTTTTCTTCGTCACTTAGACCTATGACACTGACCCCCTTAAATATAAGGGTTAATCGTAGTTACTTCCCCTTGTATTATAGGAGTTAGCCTCTTATAATCCTTAAAACTTTTTTATTAACACTTTGATCCCATGATGTCCAAATTGAGTTGTCTCTACATACTTTGTTCTGCGGATTGTTTAGCTAATTTTATAATCTTATTTTGTTTTGGTGTTTAGTCAAGTTTAAGATGCCAATATGCACTATTTCCATCGTCACTCCATATTCTGGGTGTATTCAGCTTCCTATTGATGATGCTTATTTAAGTCTTTCACTTTACTCGCCACCTTTGTCTGCTGTCACATTATGGTAAAATGCACTTGTTTTTCCATTTCAATGCATGTAAGTCCTTGAATTCCTAATAATTGTTTGGTTGTAGGTGGCATTTCTGAAATCAAGAAAGGGGTTTGTACGGATAGCCATGGAGATGGGCGCACCTCTTGTACCAACATTTTGCTTCGGTCAGGTGAGATAATATGATTGTATTTTTTGTGCTCACTCAGCAACAATAACAAGATCAAAGCTTTTATACCAAATATATTGTTTTGTTTAGGGCTATCTCCTCTGTTCGATTAACTACTAATGTATCCTTCTTACTTGTTGCCAACCATGTTCTCTTTGGTCTACCTCTAGTCCTCTTTGTCCCATTCAATATAATTTTTTTGGTTTGATTTCATAAAACCCTCAAATTTGAGGGGTTTTCCATTCCATGTAAATGACAAATGACTAAATTCGGAATTTTTTCTGTCAAGGAAATTATAGTTATTTGCAATTATAGTTAGGTGGTCTGGTGAGAAAAGTTCAAAGTTCGGGGGGTTTTGTGAGACACCCCAGAGTTCCGGGGACTTACATGAGTTAAAAAGTTACTGAGGGGTTTTGCAAAACCACTCAAAGTTCAGGGTTTTTTTAATTAACCCTTGTAATCTTATTACCTCTCTTAAACGGTGCAATTTGTGCCGCGGTTGCACAGGTACAAATAATCTCACGTGATTCTTCTCGCTTTATCATTAACTACTGTGCAACCTGTGCAAAGCCCTGCTCTCTATTTTTTTTTAAGCACTACATTTTGAACTTGCCTCCCTCTTAAGTTTTAATATATTTGATTTAACTATTGTATGCTTAAAATTAGAAATCATATTTACTCCTCTATACTTAAAGAAGGATTCAAGTTTTAATACATTTGATTTAAAAATCATATCTACTCCTCTATACTTAAAGAAGGATCCAAATTTTAATGTATTTGATATGCTTTGCTGTTTATGACACAGTAACACTGTAGTATGAATGGTTACTACTTCTGTAGCATAAACAGTAACTCCGAGTGTAGAGGACCCGATTAATTTATTGTTCATGCTACACTAAATACTGTACCCATTACTGTAGCATGCACAATAATTCTTTGGGTTCTCTAACCCCTTGCAAATGCATACATTTCCTATTTTATCTCTTAGTGCATATTCACAAGTTACATCATGACATTGTCATTTCTCAGTTTATACCTCTCCTTTTCTCTTTATGAGAGAGAGGGAGCATGAGATGATGTGATTGTGCTGCTCATTTTTTTCTTCGTACAATCAACTGCAGAGTCATATTTACAAGTGGTGGAAGCCCAGTGGGAAATTGTTTGTGCAGATTGCTAGAGCAATCAAGTTCACACCGATCATATTCTGGGGAAGATTTGGGTATAGAAATCCTACATTTATGCTTGTTTTTGTCGAGTTTTAAGTAGTTTAGTTTTTATGACTTGGGTTTATCTGTATTGGTTCTTGTCTTTTCAGGTCACCTATACCATTTCGACAACCAATGCATGTTGTAGTTGGAAGACCAATTGAGCTTAAGAAAAATCCTCAGCCAACAATGGAAGAGGTACATAAAATTTTGCACTTCTTCGTCTGTTTTGTACAATTTTTTGTAGTCCAAATGCTTTCTCAGTTCTGTAAAAGACTAAATTCTTTTTTACCTCTGTTTTATCACTGAACATAGGAGGTCTATCTACAGTGGATATTGTAATGTCATCTAGTTCATGGTGTCTATGTCTATATCCATGTCTATGAATTCGTGGTGCACGTTATTCTTCAACTGCTAGTTATTTTTATTTTCTTCCCACAAATTACTTGTTTATGAGAAAATTGATGATGTAGACTGAAGATAATGTCGTAGGTGAAGTGAACTCACCATAGATTATCGAAAAGAAAATTTGTAAGAATGTAACTAACAGAAAGAAAGGAATATCGGGTCTTATATGATTGGATTAGCAAATATGATAAAAGTAGAAGTCAATATAAAAAGAGTAGACAAGGCGTGGTGTATCCCTGCAGAGTATTAGCTGCTGTGTTGGTGTGTTGCTGACGTGGCATTCATGACACATCCAAGTCACCAACTATGATCTATTGATGATCTACATTGCAATATCTATGGATTTGTGCCTTGTCAACAGAACATCGGTGAATGCAATGGAGGGACACATTGGCTCCAATTTAATCAATATAAACTGTGTAATCAAGCATTCTTTTATGCTTGAAATGCTATGAAGACGGGAGAAAGCATAAGCGTCAAATATATTTCAGCAATATAAGCGGAGTAACCTATCAATGTAGTATATACATAATTCAGGCGCACACTCTAATTCCAAGTCCATTTTGATTACGCGAAGAACGAGCTATGCCAACTTTTCTTAGTTGGGGCTTTCAACTATGCCCCATTTATTTATCAGCAGAACAAGTAGAACTTTAAGAGCCTCATGTTTGTAAACTATATCTGAAAATATAGTACTACTTTTGTGATTTGGTCAGATCAATGAAGTACATGCACAGTTTGTTGCGGCGCTCCAAGAGCTCTTTGAGAAGTACAAAGCCAGAGCTGGCTATCCTGATCTTGAGTTGAGAGTTCTATGATCATCCCCTACATCGTCAGGCTAGTTTGCCCTGCTGATATTGACGACGAGCTCGATGCAAAATGAGACTCAAAACGGGAAATAGAACAGCAGGATCGGAAAATTAACGTTCTCTTATCAAGTGGTCGGTGTCTTCATTCTGCTTCGAGGTGTTTATATATTTGTAACATTGAAAACTTAGATGTATGTATTTCTATATTTGTGACATCAAAATCTGGATGTATACTGAATGTTTCGGTAGTTGTTGGTGGCAATATTTTGAATTGTTGGTAGGAGCTACGTCCCATGTATTGTTAGGGATAACTCACTTATGGCCCCTGAACTTTTTTTTATTACTGAGTAAACCCTCCTGATGCTCGAAGGGAGTCTGGCTCTCAATTATATTGCATCACTTTAATGGGGAAAATGTATTCAGCCCCTATAAGAGAATAGGGGGCTCCTCGGCAACACATTGAAATATCAAAAAGATCCCTTTACAATACAGCAAGCATCATGTGATGCCAGCATGGCTGGTACGGATAACGCGGAGATAATTTTATTTGAGTATTAGTAGATCTAAGTGCTATTAAAAGCTATGTGATAAGTAGCTAACCCAAAATTAATAAATAAAATAAAATAAAATAAAATAAAGGGGAAAAGAAAAGGAAAGAAAAACAGAAGTCCGATAATATCTTTGTGGTGCGTGTGGCAAAACCTGTGAACCTCATGGAGGAGTCAATTTGAAGATCGATTCCAGTTTGTTTTTTTCCTTTCAATTTGAAGATCGATTCCAGTTTTTTTTTTCTTTCTTTTTTCTTTTTCCCAATTTTATTTGTCACTCTGGAAATATGCTTGTGTTGTGTAATATTGGTGAATGGTAGCAACTCACCCAAAATTGAGATAGGACTAATCTTGGCCCACAAAGTATTAACTAGATTAATCTTACAGGCATCAATCGATATGGCTGTAGGTTGCCACCTCTCATACAGTACTCAAATATGGACTTCAATAAGATTAATCTTACTATGCATCTTGATTTTTAAATGAGCACAAGAAAAATGCTTAACGAACAAACTTCTTGCAAGGCATTCAGGATCCAATGCTGTTGATCTAAATGGGTCAAACCGATACACATGACAAATAATAATAATAATGTGCACCGAACTTTGTCATGTCACGCACAAACACTTTTATGTTTGTAAACCATGTTTAGTTCTAAACTTATCCAGTTCAGGATCACAGTCGGACCAACTCTGAGCCTGTTCAATGCTTAAAACGACCTAACAAAACCAGTTCAACTCTTATAATTATTTATCAAACTAAGGTCAGGATTAGCTGGTTTTATTCTAGTAAACCAGTTTAACTTGAGTTGCCAAACTGGCCCTTAATAGCGATTTGCGTTAAAATAATCAGAGTGACTGAATAATGGAGAAACTCACTATGATGGTTGTTTTTCTCTTCTTTCCTTTTTCCCCCCCTTTGTTTTCTTTCTTTTTTAATGATCTCATCGATCTTCCCTTTGCTGTAAAAACATTATGGGAAGAAACTTGTTTATATCACACTATATATATAGTTTCTCTAGGGGCAAAACATTAGCTGTATGCGCATATATCATCTATGAAAAGATTAGTTTCTCTTCTTGTTCATTTTCTCCCTTATTTATGTGGGGGGGGGGAAACTTTTTCCTAGGAGTTATTTCTGCTCTATATTATATGCAATGCCGAATCTAATTAAATGAATCAATGTGGATCTAAAGTTTGGATCTAATTTTTTTTATTAGGATCAAAGTTGGATTAAAGTAGATCCTACCTTAACCTTAATCCATTGTGCACTGTCTTGCAAAGTTTCACATGTTATAAGAGAAAAAGAATACCACAAATGTAAGGATGTGAGTGAATAACAATCTCTCTTGTTGATTTATGTAGAGAGTACGACTTTCCCCTTAGATCCAGATTTTTTTTCAATTTGCTGGTAATTGAAAAGGGTCCAATTCTCTCAATACTTACCGCCTACGTTACATCAGATGGATGAGATAACGACACGTAAGCTTTCCATTGTTATCTTGAAGATCATTTTGATATTCGAGATCACTACTTGCGTTAGTGAAAATTTTACATAGTATAATATCATCCGTTAAAATTAAAATAGACGATAAGAATTAAGAGAACTGGACCTCTCCAATTGCCACTTAATTGGAGAGGATCGGAATCCATTTGCCCGCGTATAACTTACTGTTTTCTCCATGACACATATTTTGCAATGGAGCCCACATGGCAGATAAAAATTACTTTTGCAAGATCCGTGTCCTTCGGCATAGAGATCCACAGATAAGATTCCTTTTAAGCCCAAATTACTTATTTGCAACTAATTAAGAAAGTGCACCGTTTTTTTCTCTTCTACCTGCACTCTCGTGGAAATGGTCCCGGTCATCGACCTGCTGAACTTACCGGCGGAGAACGGTAAGCTCTTGGCGGCCTGCGAAGGTTCCGGATGCTTCCGGGTGGTCAACCACGGCGTGCCTGCTTCGCTGCAGGCGGAGATGAAGGCGGCGGTTGGCTCCCTCTTCGACCTCCCCGACGATGTCAAGCGTCGGAACAAGGACGTTATCTTCGGTAGCGGTTATCGGGGACCGAGCCCGATCAACCCGCTTTTCGAGGCGTTTGGGATTTACAATGCTGCAAGTTTGGACGATGTAGATGCTTTCTGCTCCCTCCTTAGTGCTTCCCCTCACCAAAGGTAATTAGGAAATAATAATCACTGTTTATTTGATTAAATATTCGTTGAATTTTGACATTAATACTTTGACAGTCCTTTAAGCTAAAAATAAAATGTTCACTTTATTTTGTATCATATGTTTTTTCTTAAAATTTTCTACGCGATGAAGCTTACAAAGAGTAATATGAGTTCATCAATAATGGCATGGATTCTAGTAAACATGCATGAAAACTGAGTTCCACTGAGCTATCAATGAACTGAAAATTACTTTTAACGAATAGTTACAAACTACTTAAACTAAAACAAAATGAAACAACTGTATTCTAGTATTCCAACAAAAATGCTCAGATTTGAAAGGCAAATCCGAATTTAAATTTGAGTACATTCGAATTGATTCAATCATATTCGATCCAGAGCTTAATACTCACAAATAATTAATGGGGGTACTGATAACTCGATTATAATCCTATACTACTTTGTAATTTTACTTATTTTTTTAATAGGAGGCTGGGGCTTGAACAAGGAAATCCCAGCCTACTTATTTCTTTCCCCTAAAGTTGAAGGTGTGGCTAATTATATACAAGCATTTAGTTACATCACATAAGGGTGTTGCTACAGGGACCCCAAAATAGGGGACCCCTGAGGGGACAGGTGAGGTGTCAGCCCCTGAAGGCTTGATGCATTGTTCATGAACAGTGCATCAAGCCCCCATGGACTGACAC
>BQKN01062044.1:0-26438 GCA_022839385.1 Asparagus kiusianus
TGGTTTTTGTGTTTTCATGTTAATAAATATGAAATTACATATTCCAATATTTAATGTTTTGTTTTATTGAAAAATACATATACTATGCAAAACATAATTTTTGTGAAAATATTGTATTCTTTGTTTATGGACTTAACAATCATGATATGCAAAACATAATTTTTGTGAAAATATTGTATTCTTTTATTAAGTCTATATAATCATTTATAAAATTTCAAAACATGGTTTAGCTAAAAATAAAAATGTCAAAAACAAGTATTATTCATTTTCATGTTTTGGACTATTTTTATAAAATTATGAGATTTTACAAATGGGAAGTGCAATTCTAAAAATTCATTTTGTAACATGTTTATTATCATGTTTATAATCATTTCTTAAAGTTTTATATTTTTTGGAATTTGTTTGCTATTTTTAAAATCATGTTTTAAAATTAGTATTTCTTTTTTAAATCTGTGTATGCTATATATTTATTCGCGGTCGACCGTCATGGTCGTCACGGTCGACCGGCTGAAGTCTAGAGAGCTAGGGAGCTAGGCAACTTCTCGCAGTCGACCGGACTTGGTTCTGCAGTTGATCGTGCAAAGTCCAGAGACTTTGCTCTGTGCTTCAGCCTTTCGCGGTCGACCGACCATGGATCTGCGATCGACCGCCAATGGTACTGTTGCACTGTAACAGCTAGTTTTT
Organism: Asparagus kiusianus; assembly: GCA_022839385.1. Lineage (NCBI taxonomy): Eukaryota > Viridiplantae > Streptophyta > Magnoliopsida > Asparagales > Asparagaceae > Asparagus > Asparagus kiusianus. The sequence continues at coordinate 685 of BQKN01062044.1, forward strand.
CAGTTTTGTTTTCTTATGGGGTTTTGTTCATTTTCTTTTGGTTTTTGCTGTTTTGTTGTGAGGTTATAAATACCCCCATTGCATTTAACTCTCCACCAACCCTAAGAAAATTGTTTAAACAAGTTTAACAAGTGTTTAAGAGGTGTTTAAGCCTTGTTTCAAGTTTTGGTTTAAAAGAGAAGTTTTTTTTCACAAAGAGAAGGCTTTCGTTTTCAATTGAGGAATTCATCCTCATTATCAATTCTACACTCTTTGTGATTATAGAGAAGTTTTCTTAACTCTTTTATCTAGCCTATTTTATTATTCAATTTCATATTTCTATTTTTGCTAGATTAAATTGAGTTATATTTTTATTGTTCTTACTTATCACTCACATCCCTATTGAGCTTTTAATATTTGTCATACTATATATTGTGGGTTGTGCTGAGTGACTAGTGTGAGTGAGCTTATTTGAGTTCTCATCCATTATAGAGAAGAAATTTGTATTTGAGCTTAATTTGTTAGTATCACTTTGTATTATACATTTACACCGAGAGGAGTGTGTGGTGAGGACGTAGTCGATACCAAGAGGAGTGGCGTAGGTAGTAAAGCCTAGTGAGAGGTAGTAAAGTTGAGCACTTGAGGGAGGCGATACGTGAGGACCAACATTTAAGGTTGTAGTTTATGTATGTACATTGTGAGTGCCTTGTAGAGTTTTTGGTGAACTAGAAAACCGAGTGTGTAGAGAAGTTCCAGCTTCCAAACCAGGTGTGTCGATATAGTGGAGATCTCCTCGAGGTGAGAAGCGGAGACGTAGGTCAATGGTTGACCGAACTCCATGATCATATCTTATGTTTGAGTTTGCTTTGTGTATATTTATTTTATGCTTGTAATTTACATTCTTGCTCATAACTCATTCATATATATTTTGCAAGAATTAATTAATCAAGAAAGTTTTTAATTGGAATAATATTAGAATTAGATTAGCATTGATCCTATTCACCCCCCTCTAGGGTGCTAATAGAAAGGAGAATAGAGGATCTATATGGGAAAGAATACCTATCTCGATGTTGAAAGTATTGGTTCGTATAGATTGGATCTTGAGGACAATATTCTTGTTCTTAAAGATGTATTCTATGCACTAGGAATTTGGTGCAATATGATCTTTGTTCCCAGCTTGATAAAGAAAGGATAGTATTGTTTTCCTCAAAGATGTGTTCTATGCGCCAGAGATTCGGTGTTATCTGATCTCTGTTTCCAGCTTGATGAAGTTAGGTTCTATAATAACCGGGTTTCTATAGGTAAAATAATAAAGTGTATGCTATGGGAAAATATGTGTCTGAGCATGAATTATGCATTCTTCCAGTAGTTTGTAATAATTTTTTGATAATAAACTTTTTAATTTGAACTACTTGTCTTGTTATATTTTTAAGTCTAAATTGTGGCATTCTAGACTAGGACATGCTAGTATTTTAAAAATAAAAGAAATTATGAGAGTGAACTTATGACATGTACTATCTAATGTTCAATTGCCATCATGTGAATATTGGTTAACTGGTAAAATAACCAAAAAACGTTTTGTTGGCAAACAAAGAGCTAATGAACTTTTAGGGTTGATACATTCGGATATTTGTGGTCCCCTAAGTCAAAACTTATAGTAATAAAGAATATTTTATTAATTTTATAGATAATTATTTTAAGTTTGCACACGTCTATCTTATATCTAGAAAATTAGAGCCTTTTGACTGCTTAAAGAGATATAAGATAGAAGTTAAAAACCAACTTGGAATGAAGATTAAAATTTTGAGAACTGATAGAGGTGGGGAATATAACTCTAAAGAATTTAAGAGTTATTGTATTCAGCATGGAATTAAAATATATACAATAATGTCGTATACATCACAACAGAATGATGTTACTAAAAGAAAGAACAGAACATTGCCAAATATAGCTAGATGCATATTGTCTCATTCTGATCTCTCTAAATTTTTTTAGGGAGAAGCATTATTAACTACAAACTACATTTTAAATAAAATTCTCACCAAGTCAATTGTATTTACACATTATGAATTATGGAATGGGAGGAAACCTAATCTGAGTCATCTTAGGAAGTGGGGAACTATATAGCCCATATCTCATTAGAGATAAGTTGGATTTTAAACATTAAAGTGTAGATTCATAGGGTATTTAGAAAAATCAAAATGTTATAAGTTCTACAATAAAGAAAATGGATTATTGAAAGCAGAGATGCTACATTTCTAGAGAATCTAGAGGAAGAGGAACAAGTTCAAGAGGAAACATAACCTCTAACTGTAATAGATAATGATTATTATTGTGTTGTTCCCACTAATGACCCAGATATTATAAATGAATCTAACCTTAAAATGATAAAACATCTATGGAAAATGATGTACCTCATTAACTAATTGTAGGCAACAAAAGCCTAAGAACACAACCTTCATGGGTGGATGAGCACTATTTGTATTCATGTGAGTCATCTTGTTTTTTGGTAAATACAAATATAGAAGAACAAGATCCCTTAATCTTCTATGATGCGATGAAATCGTATGAATCAACTTTATGGCTAAAATCCATGAGAGAAGAACTTGATTCTATAGAAAAGATAAGGTATAAGAGTTATATGATCTACAGAAAAATAGAAAAGCTATAGGATGTAAATAGGTGCTTATAAAGGAATATCGTGTTGATGGATCTATTGATAAATTCAAAACATGATTAGTTGCCAAGGGTTATAATCAAAAGGCAGGAATAGATTTTTAGGAGACATATTCTCCTTTAGCTAAATTTGCATCCATTAATGGATATTAAAACTGTATTCCTTAATGGAGAGTTGAAGGAAGAGATATATATACAACAACTTGAGGGTGTCAGGTGAAAGGACATGAACATAAAGTTTATAAATTAATGAAATCTCTATACGGTTTAAAATAGTCTTCTAGACAGCAGTATCTCAAATTTCATGATGCAGTTACCAAACTTGATTTTATTCAAAACAAATTAGATAATTATGTGTATATTTTGAAAAGTGAGAGCAAATTTACTATATTATCTTTATATGCGGATGATATATTGTTTGCTGGAAATGATATAGAAATATCGAATAAAACCAAGGCAGATCACAGCGAAACAGTTTGAGATGAAAGACACGGGAGATGCATTATATATTCTTAGAATTCAAATAATTCGAGATAGAAAGTCTAGAACGCTAAGTTTAAACCAATAAAAGTATTTAAGATCAGTTCTTAAAAAGGTTTGGAATGAAAATTTTTAATCCGGCACTAACTCCGTTGGTCATGGGAAAGAAAAATTGTGTAATGAGCAAAGCCCTAGAGAATGACAAAAACTTTAGATGTTCCTTATGTTCAAGGAATTGGAAGCTCGATATATGTAATGTTGTGTACCAGACCTGATTTAGCTTATGTTGTGAGTCTAGTTAGTCGATATCAAAGTAATCTAGGACCAGCACATTGGAAAGTTGCTAAAAAGATTATGAAGTATATCAGAGGTACATTGACTCATAGATTGATTTATCAAGCCGATTCACTTCATCTACTTGGTTACTCTGACGCTGATTTCGAAGGTGATAAAGATGATGAAAGTCCACTTCGGGACACTAGTTCATTTTTGGAGGAGCTGTTTTTGGAGTAGTAAGAAATAAGGGTGTGTTACTAGATACACACAAGAAGCTGAATATATAGCGTGCAATATAGCAACTACACATGCTGTCTGGATAAGACGGTTTTTGACTGATTTAGATCTCAATATGTTAGAAGGACCTATTAATATCTATTGCGATAATTAGGCAACCATTAGCCTAATCATTAGTGGCACAAATAGCTCCAAAAAACAAATTGAGATCCAGTATCACTATATTCGAGATATTGTAGAAAATTAAGAAGTGAAAGTGACTTACATCCCTACTACAGATATGATTGCTGATCCATTGACAAAAGAAATAGCAACAGAATATGAGTTACTCTCACAAATATGTAAGTTTGATTGGACTTAGGAATAAATAAGTTCAAGTAAAATTTCATGAATAATGAAATATGAGTTACTCTCTACGGATAATGGGAGTAATGATAAGAAGATACACATGATCTCACAAATAGTGGAGGCATATCACTTGTGTATATGTTTTGAAAAGTGGGAGATAGTTGAAGTTGGGAACTTCTGTCATAGGAATTGTTTTATAAGAAAGAGCGGAAAAGTTGTAGCAAGGGAGAGGTTGTTTCTAATTTGGAAATTGCATGGCTAGTAATTTTGGGTCTGGATCCCCTGCAATCGTAGAGAAGGTCTACGATTCGTTTCAATAAAGATGTAGAGAATATGTGCCCTAGTATTTGGAAATTCAAACCAGTTTCAACAAAGATTAATAGGTGGTTCCATTTAATTGTTAATGAGTGATTTTTGTTAATTTGATCCGATCAATTATTAACCAAACCAATCAAGGGATATTCTTTAGATATTATTGGGTTGTTAGCATAACCTCCTTAATATTGTAGAGGAGGGATACATGGTTGGGGAGAGGAAATCATGGAGGCTGATACTTTTGGAGTGGAGTTGGTTGCTAAAAAATCTCTATAAAAGGAAGGGTTATCTCATTGTTGAGAGGAACACAGAAAAAACCCAAAGTTTCTATCCGGAACCCGAAATTAAAAAAACACTCCCTTTTATATATACTAGTTTTTATGCACGTGCAATGCACGTGGTCAAATATTATAATTGTTGATTTTTAGCTTATGTATTTACTATAACATAGTTGCAAAAAGTTTATTATTATCATAATATATTAAAAAGTTTCAGATATTTCAATATATAAAATCTTGTTGGTTTCAACATTTTACTTTCCACATAATTAGTGAGGTTTGAAGTCTTAAAATATGAATGATCTAAGAGCAATTTAATAATTTCGAATTTTAATTTTAAAATATTAATGATGTAAGCACCAATATCTAAAAAACTATTATTATTAAAATATATATATCTTGAATTCATCAACGTAAAATGATAGGTTTATCTGGTCATAGAGGATTTTGTTTAATTATAAAGAAATCACTTGCGTCTATTATCTACTTCCACTTTCTATTATCTGGTGACCGAGTATTATAGATATTCAAAAAAAAATTATAGAATTTTCAAAGTTAGAATGTGCAAATTCAATCAAGAAAGAAAATATAAATTATGTGATCAATTCCAAAATATGATATTATAACCTTCCTACATCTTCTCAACTAATTAATTAATTTGTCAAAAAGATTACTCTCTAATTTTAGAAAACTATAAAATATAATTTGAGAATGATTTAAACATATTTTGTACACATGGATTGTATTTTAACAAAATAATATAGATCTATCCAATATTAAATAATATCCAAAAAATTAAGCTAAAGAGTTAAAAGAATCTAATAACACTCATATCCAAACTGTATGCTTCATAAATGTGAGACATATAAAATAAATAACTTAATTTATTTTGTTAAATAATTTATTACAAATCATAAAAGATAAGGAGAACCATAAGGATCACATAGTCATCCCAAATAAAGATTAAATATCTCCCTGTGAATTTTGTAGCAAAAATTTTTCAGATATACTGATAGACTTGCTATAAAATCTACTCTTATAAGATTGATGTCACATATGTCTTAAATTATGCTTTGTTTAAGGGTTATTTTTAGAAAACTTTCCCTCAACTATGGGGAAATGTTAAATTCCCTCCCCCCTACTTGAAATGAGTAAATGTTTGTTTATCAAATTTGGGGTGTTATAGTTGATCTATCTCAACTTTAAAATTTTGATTTAACCTTATAAACTTTTCTCAATTAACCCCTCAAAACTAATAATATTGAGTGGATTTCATTATGTGATAAGTACTTAAGTTGAAAAGACCAAAATATCCCTCAACCATAAAAGAATTAGCTTGGTTTTTTTTCTAGATGGAAGAAAAAGTGAAGATTTAGAGGTAAAAAGAATTATAAATTAGTTGTAATCCATTTATTATCGGTTGAGAGTTTCTTTTAACTAAAATGGATTTCTTTAATAGGGCATTTTGACAAAATTACTTATTAAAACCTTTTACATTAAGGGGATTTGTTAAGAGATGTGTAAAAGACCATGAGAGTTTTTATAAGACACGCTAAGTCGAAGGGTGTTTTCTAAAATCGCACCAAAGTTGAGAATGTTTATCTACAACACCTCTATAGTTAGGAGGCTCTGTCAAATTAAATTAGTTAAGTGATTTTTTGAGACATTCCACATACTTGAGAGAGTTTTCAAAGAATTAACTATTCTTTTAAATTTAGCTCAAATATTTTATAATTCTATATTATTACCTAAATTATAAGCAATTTCAAAATTTTAAGGGAATAATGTAGAATTGTTAGAGATTTAAAATCAATGAAATGATATCTAAATTACCTTTAAATATTGCTCTTATAGGCAATATATGAAACATTGGCCGATATATCGCTCTATTGACTGATTTAAAATGTTAAATACTTTATCTTAATAATATTTATGGTTTTATATTATTTTCTTTTATATGGATATTTTTTCCCATATATCGATCATTATCGGAAATATTGGCTGGTATAACAAAATCGAGTCTTTTTTAATTTGATTGTAAGCTTGGTATTATGTTGTGTTTGGAAACCAAAACTAAAGCACAAGTCACAAAAGTCACAATTCATATCCCAATCTCTCTACTTTAAGCTCTCCCAAATCTCAAGCACATATATTAACGCAAATTCTTATGTTGAATATTCATCAATATCTGAGATTATAGATTAAAATATTGTATTATGTATGAGTATTATCTCATATGACACCCAGATATTTTTTACATAACCCCGATTATTGCAACCCAATATCATGGATTTTATTTGCCCAGCATTTATATGATGCCCAACACTTTATAGTAGTCCTCCGAGAGCCTCTTCTAAAGTTTTCTAAGCAAAGTATATAAATTCAGAAATAATTCAAAATCTTAAGATTATTCAAAATATGATGCTTTAATTTTCCCATATTTCCTCTAGTATATAAATATAAGCTAACCCTTTGGCCTCATATTATATGATGAATATTATTTATCAAAGGGATCGCATACTATTGATTGTGGTTAACAAAGCCTTTAAATCTTTATTGGCTTAATTAAATTACATATCTTACAGTTTATAAAAGTTTCAATTACATACCTCCATGTGTATCTTGTTGCACTTAAATATCCTAATATTTTTAAAATTGCATGTCTGTACCTTTTATATGCAAGAATACTATTTGTAATTTTCCTATATGAATATAATGATATAAGTTTAGGATAATTCTATATTTTCTACTCTTTCCATTAATAATTTATTAACATGCAATTGTCTATTAATATATTATTAGGCATTACTAATAATTAATATGAGAGTTTCAAAATCACATTAGAAGTTTTAGGGACCAAGTTAGACAAACTTGAAGTGGCATATAATATGATTAATTAACAATAATGATTAATTTAGATTAGGATTAAAATATAATATTTTAAAAATAGGGGTAATATAGTCCATAGAAAGTTTTTTCTAAAGTTTTTTCTACAACTTCCTCTTTTAAAGGGAGTATGATTCTAAGTGAAGTATATAATTTTATTTATAATTCAAAATCTTGAAACTTATTCAAAATATGATGCTTAAAATTTTTCACTTCTTCTGTACTATATAAATATAAGATAAACCTCTGGCCTCATATTATACGATGTATATTATTTATCAAAAGAATCACATATTATTGTTTGTGTTTAACAAAGGCTTCAAATCTTTATAGTCTTAATTAAACATAAATAGCTTACAACTTACGAAAGTTACACGCATATACATCTACTTATATCTTAGTGTACTTAGATCTTCTAATATTTTCTAAAATTGGATGTTTGTACTTATGCACGTAAAAATACTCTTTATAATTTTCCTATGTGAGTGCCACGATATAATTTTAGGACAATTCTATATTTTGTACTCATTCCAAAATAATTTATTAACTTGCAATTGTCTATCAATATAGTATTATGCATTATTAATAATTAATATGAGAGTTTTACAATAACATTGGAAGTTTTAGAGCCAAGTTAGACAAAATTGAAGTGGCATGTAATATGATTAATTAATAATGATAATTAATTTAGTTAATTTATGATTAGAATATAATAACAAAAAAGAATAGGGGTAATATAGTCCATAAAAAGTTTTTCCACAACTCCCTCTTTTAAAGGGAGTATGATAATTCCATTGTCTTTATTATTAATAATGAGTCCATAGAGATAAGGAAGACGTTGCAACTAGTGAAGATGAGCACGAAGAAGGCTTGACTGTAGAGAAGCCAGCCGCTGAGGGAGCCCTAAGACTCTCTGTCAATAGGCGAGGCCAACCAGCATGCGGCTCGCAGGACGTGTTTTAGAGAAACTATAGGCCCATTTGAATTACAAAAAGTACTGCAAGTTTTTAAGAAGTGAATGTGACACATAGGCGGCACATAATTGATTAAGGAGGTAGAGGAAGTAACATTTCCGATGAAACAAACATTTCATTGTTATTATTATTATTATTGTGCTTGGAACTCGTAAAAAATGATCTTTACTTCATTCAGATACTTCTTCAGAGTTACTTCCGCCCAACAAATAGGCCCTAATAAAAACACATGTAAATGATTTGGGAGACTAATATCAAAATACAATGATTTAGGGGACTAAAATTAAAATAATAAAGGTTTAAGGGACTAATATATCTAAACAATCCTAATATTTAAGAAAGTGTCAGAATATGGTTGTTCGGAAACAAACAAATTCTCTATTTTATTCTTCACAGCTACTTCTGTTAAAAATAGAAAATTATAAACTATAACTTTCATCATAATTTGAGGTTTTAGTATAATGGTTAGAATGACTTAATTTAAAACGGTGTCAAAATAACCTAAGTTCAAATCTTATCGGCCCAAAATTTATAATAGATTTTCTAAAAAACTAACACTGTTAGAATTTCTGTGCAAAAAGACATGCCATAATTAAGATATATCAGCTAACAACAAAAGTCTATATTTACAATATCACGGTGGTGGTGGGTCACCGATTTAACAGTCATAATAGCCCGTGATTCTTTTCTCCATCAATATTCAGTTCCTCTAAACTATTCAGATCAATTTAAACAACCTAAATAACACAAATAAAAATAAAAAGAACAACTGACCACCCTGATTTAGATGGTGCAACCACAGAAAACAAAGAAGAAACAGATCACGGACACAAGAGCAATAGACTCAAACACAGTAACCAGAGACCAAATGATGGTATCCACTAGAGAGAGTCCAAGATCCAGTGGGCATGACAAGGCTGATAGGGCCCAAGCCCAATTTGGAGCTGACCATCTGGAGAATATCGAGCCCGGCGAGCCCCTAAGGATAATTTTGGACAAGGCTACCTCTGTCCATCTCAATATTGAGGCTGAAGACCACATAAATCTCTCCTTTAAATTTCTCTGTTGCCCTGCGTTAAGACTGGTTCAATTCTCTGAGCAGGAGGAACTAATACGGGATTGTGGCGTGGAGAGTGATGTGAAAAGGTTGAGTTGTTGTATTTTATTTATGTTTGGAATCTAGCTTTAGATACTTGTTAGTGGGTTGTGGAGGGCTCGAGAACGGACCAAATGGCTTTTGGGATTTGATTTGCGGCTGTTCAATTAAATATCATTTAATTGTGATTAATGAAATGTAGTACTATACATAAGTATAAGTATGACTAATTAAAGGATAAGTTACACTAAACTCCCAAAAACTTTCAAAGTTTTGCAGTAAACCCACAATAACTTTCAAAATCACGTTAAACTTCAGTAACTTTAACTTTTGTGTTTTGTAGAAAGCTACCATTGAGCACCCCCCCCCCCCCCCCCGCACACACACACACACCCCAACCCCAAGATAACCTCATAGAGCAGAAAGCAATTTTCGAAGTTATTGAGAGTTTTGTGTAATTTATCTAAAAGATATCGGGGATGTTTTGCAAAAACTATTAGGTTTTAGTGCTTTTTTGAAAATTATTAATTGGTAGTTTACTATAAACCGCTAAAAGTTCTTAGGAGTTCAGTGTAATTTACCCTTAATTAAATATGTAAGTGTTTGGTATGTGTAGAGCTAGAGCACTTGTTGGAAATTTTTCTCATATACCCCCCTATTTGGGATGATTAACATATTCAATCATCGTGCGAGACTTTCGATCTGTGATCGGTTTTCTGAATGAGAATTGGTACTTCTTATAAATACCATAGAGTAATAGACCACGTGAAAAAGCAATAACTCATTTCTAACATTTCATGGACACTAGTTCATAGTTCTAGCATATGAGCAATCATGAAGATAAGGCATTGGATATGAGCCGTCACTTCCTTTTCAAAATGAAAGATATATGAGTGATAAGGTCTATCTATTCTGATATGACCGACGGAGTGAGTTCCATTATCAATCTATCTCTTCGTAGCTTATTTAGTAAAATTATTTGCCATCGTATGCCCATTATACCGTAAAAAATCTAATCACCAGATGATAAAACAACAACAATTTGAAGAAATGTTCTCTAGCAATAATTAAATAACCGAGTAGAATTATATTTGGGATGCAAGTATGATCTTTCTTTGTTTCACCACACCATCCCAGATCTCCAAGAACTCGTGCGCAACTGCCGGGAGGATGACCACGTCTCATGAAAATTCCCACCTGTTCACCCTCTGATTAACCACCTTACCAGGAAGGAGAGATGATAAATAGATTTAGGAGGTCGTGATCGATGAAGTAAAGGATCATGCTTCATGGACATAAACAATTAGCTACTGGGTATAATAGTCATAAGATGATATTACCATGGAATTAATTATACGAGTTGTAAGAATTAATTCCTTCTATTAGTAGAATTATATCTGCAGAGATCCACATCAAATCTTCCTTGTTTCACCAAGTAATTCAAGAACTGTTGCACGATACGTGAAATATCAGCTCATCACCGGGTTCCGACCTCTGTTCATTTTCAACCTCGAGCCACGGTGCTCCCTGCGCAAGCGCTACCCGTGCATGGTACTCCCCTGACCATCCGTCAATGATCTCTTTGCATCCTCTCATACTCATTAATGTTGATTTCAACTCATGGCTATTTTTTCGTTTTGTAATGAACAACCCATATCTAGAGCGATTCTAGCCTTCTGAGCGACTGACAGTCTGCCACCGTCACTCGCTTCGTTTGAGTGACGCATACCCTAAACTAAATTTAACTCTAAACCCTAACCTGAACCTGACCCTAACCCCAAACCAACCTAGCTAATTATTTCACCAATGTTCATCAGCAGTCGCGAATAGCTGCTACCGTTAGACTTTTTCCTAACTTTATCATCCGGTTGAGGTTCATTTAAAAAAAAAAAAATCTTTTTTTTCCAGTTTTTGCCAGTTTTTCCGTTTTAATTAAGTGGAGCTTGTATGCATGGCTGTATACCTTATCTCTGCAAACTATAACTTTTCCAAGAAAACAATTACGCTGCATGTAGGACTTCTAACTTGATTGGTTAATTAGTAGTAGCATCTTAAAGCAATGAAGTTTGATGAAACGATTTCTAAAGGAATAATACAAATTTGGCTTTATTCCACACTTCCAGTCTACTTGGTTGTTAATAATATATCAAAAACTACACTACTAATTTAATAAGCTTAAAAAAATTTAATTATAGGTGCAAAAGATTTAGCGGGGCTTGTCGGGAGCGTAACCCCAATTGTCAAATGTGAACACACAACCACAATGCGTTTGCCGGGAGTCGAACCCGGGTCTATTGCTTGGAAGGCAATTATCCTAACCGTTGGACTACAAACGTTGTTGCTCTCCACGTATTATAAAATCATATAAATATAAATAAAACATTTTATCACTTGCCGAAACCCTAATCTGAAGCTCCTATTCCCCTTCGTTCACTCAAGTCCCCAACTTTCGCGCTCGATCCCTCGAGCGCGAGATCCAGTCGCTCGCCCTGAAAACCCTAGCTCCCATATCAATTGATGTCGTCAGAGAGAAAACGAAAGATCAGCCTCTTCGACGTCGTCGACGAGACCACAATCTCCGCCAAGCTGGCCAGGGACACAAACTCCGGCGCTGCCGGGACCAGCAACGGATCGGCCTCGATCCCTCCATCGATCAATCGATGGAACGGGCGTCCTTATTCTCAGAGGTACTTCGAGATCTTGGAGAAGAGGGAGACTCTCCCAGTTTGGCAGCAGAAAGATGAGTTCATGCAGGTTCTCAGGTCAAATCAGACTTTGATTTTGGTCGGGGAGACTGGAAGTGGGAAGACTACTCAGGTTTGCGACCAAAAAACCGATCGTTGCTTTGTTTGATCCCATTTCTGTTAGAAATCGAGTTTTTGGGGTCTTTTCGTGGTCAAAATCTATGCCTCGTTAAGTTGTTATATTAATCATTGTGTATTTGGGAATATGCGCTGATTGTGGATTGTCAATCACTCACCCAAGTTTAAATAATAGCATGGGAAAGTTTGGTACATGAGATAATGATGAGTAATTTTGCATCACACCTAGAGAAGTAATAAATTTGGCCGCAATAAAGAAATTAAACCTGAAAACATATATAATTATAGTTTCATTTACATGAAGTATTCTGAATTTACGATAAGGAGTTTATAACACAGGGTCCTTTCTTTCAGTCGCTCTTCTTTTTCCGAAACTGTTACATGTTGCGCCTTGGATCACCGAATCCAAGGATTGACCTGAAGAGAAGGATGTTAGGACCGGTTTGAAGGACCACAGGGAAAGTTCTGCGCTTGTAGTGTGTTAGGAAGACAGATGCATCTAGTTTCCCTCTCAGTTCATTGGTTGAATTTTTTTATGATGAATCCTTCGACAGGATGTTCTCTTTGTTGAGTAGGGATGTTATCATTTTTTAATATTATGACGAAATTGGTTGTGTACGCACAGGTGGTTTGTGTATGAACTTAGATTATGAATGATATGTTATGCCTTAATTTCACATTCTTAACACCTGTGTATTTGTTCAACATATGATATAAATACTGTTCAACGCTATCCATTTTTGACCTATTTTATTTTTTAACATAATCCATAATAATTTTTGCAATGAAGCGATAAATTTCTGTAGTTTTTAATGTGTACATTTGTCCAAGATGTTGGTATATACACATTACCTAAGTATTCTTTCAAAATTTTAATTCTTTGGCATTCTTGTTCCTTTACCATGCTATATTTTAACAAGATAGTGTCTGAGTTCTATCACAATACATGTTATTGTGGAACTATCAGTAAATACATTTAGGTGGCTAGTTCCATTTGCTATGTACAAATTCATTGCCTAATCATCCTTCACATGTCAGATGTTACACTTCTTTTTAATTTTTACTACAGAGTCTTCTAGAATATCATATTACAATATATTTTCCCAAGTCTTTGAAGCCATTAATCAGCTTTGGTTAAACAGATTCCACAATTTGTTCTGGAATATGATGGGTTAGGCAAACGTGGGATGGTTGCTTGCACCCAACCTCGTAGAGTTGCTGCAATGTCTGTCTCTCGTCGAGTTGCAGAGGAGATGGATGTGACTATTGGTGAAGAAGTTGGATACAGCATTCGTTTTGAAGATTGCAGTAGTCATAAAACTATTCTGAAGTAAGCTTCATGTCTTTTATGCATATAAAATTGATTCAAGATATTTATGGTTTTCTTTTGTGAATTCTGAGTGGCCTGGCTTCCCCTACTCTCTTTGTGATTTTTTTCCTTGGGGCGGGGTTTTGGGGGGGGGGGGTGCTAAACCATCAATATTTTTTGTTTCTTTCTCTTGTTGAATTCATCTGCTGTATTGGCCCTTTCTTCCCTCTGTTTAGGTACTTAACAGATGGTATGCTTTTAAGAGAAGCAATGGCTGACCCACTTCTGGAGAGATATAAGGTGATAATTCTTGATGAAGCACACGAGCGAACTTTGGCAACAGATGTTTTGTTTGGGCTTCTTAAAGAAGTTCTAAAAAACAGACCTGACCTTAAACTAGTTGTCATGAGTGCAACACTTGAGGCTGAGAAATTCCAGGGTTACTTTAGTGGTGCACCATTGATGAAAGTACCTGGAAGGTTACATCCAGTGGAAATTTTCTATACGCAGGATCCTGAAAGAGATTACTTGGAAGCTGCAATCCGGACAGTTGTGCAGATACATATGTGCGAACCACCAGGTGATATACTTGTATTCTTGACTGGCGAAGAGGAGATAGAAGATGCATGTCGAAAAATAAATAAGGAAGTCAATAATTTGGGTGACCAAGTTGGTCCAGTGAAAGTGGTGCCTCTTTATTCTACATTACCTCCAGCTATGCAACAGAAAATATTTGAGGCTGCCCCACCACCAATAAAGGAAGGTGGTCCCTCTGGAAGGAAGATCGTGGTGTCCACTAACATAGCAGAAACATCACTGACTATTGATGGTATTGTTTATGTTATTGATCCTGGATTCTCTAAACAGAAGGTCTATAATCCTCGGATTCGTGTTGAGTCTTTGCTTGTCTCACCAATATCAAAGGCAAGTGCTCATCAAAGATCAGGACGTGCGGGGAGAACACAACCTGGAAAATGCTTCAGACTTTACACGGAAAGGAGTTTTAATAATGATTTACAGCCACAGACCTATCCTGAAATTCTCCGGTCTAATCTAGCAAATACAGTTCTCACCTTGAAGAAGCTTGGCATTGATGACCTTGTACATTTTGACTTTATGGACCCTCCAGCTCCTGAAACTCTGATGCGTGCATTGGAGGTTTTGAACTACCTAGGTGCTCTGGATGATGAAGGGAACTTGACAAAGTTAGGTGAAATCATGAGTGAGTTCCCCTTGGATCCTCAGATGTCAAAGATGCTTGTTGTCAGTCCCGATTTTAATTGTTCAAATGAGATCGTATCCATATCAGCGATGCTTTCAGGTAAGCCACATTTTCTATGATTCTATTTCTTTTAAATTATCTCCCAGTAGTCCCTGGTCTTTCAGGTAAGCAACAGTTTGAGGAATATAATTATAGACTCTACCTGTTCGGGTTCCCATAATGCATAATATGGTGCACGGTGTCATGCTGAGGGGCCATTGTGGTTTGGTTACATACATTTTAGGAACAAAACAATGCATTACGTACTTCATTGCATGGCATTAAAATTGTCTCTAATGTTCAGTTAGGGTCTTCTAATTATAGTTATGGTTGTCGTCAGCAATTGTGTCATCCCGACAGTAGAATTTTTTTAATAGTTTAGAGCTGATGATGGTAGTTGCAGTTTCTCAGTTATTCTCTCTTCACACAAATGGTGTCGTCTCGCCTCTATCAATCTGCTGACCTACAATCGGCTTCATCTGTGATAAAATAATTTCTTTTTAGTACCAAATTGCTTTCTCCGGCCTAGAGATGCTCAGAAAGCTGCAGACGAAGCGAAAGCTCGTTTTGGCCACATTGATGGAGATCACCTCACACTGCTAAATGTTTACCATGCGTATAAGCAAAATAGTAAGTACGAAATATATTTTGTGCCTTTTGATGCCTTGCGCAAGTTTCTCCCTTCCCCTCCCTTAATTTTTTTTTTTTGATAAATCCCTCTTTTTGCTGTGTCATAGGTGAGGATCCTTCATGGTGTTATGAGAATTTTATCAATCAAAGGGCAATGAAGTCTGCTGACAATGTGAGAGAACAGCTTGTGCGCATCATGGCTAGATTCAACCTCAAACTGTGCAGCACAGATTTCAGTAGCCGCAATTATTACATCAATATCAGAAAGGCTCTGCTTTCAGGGTACTTTATGCAGGTAGCTCATCTTGAACGCACTGGTCACTATTTGACAGTGAAGGACAACCAGGTAAGGTGCTGCTTTAGAAGTCTGTACTTCATAGCTTGAGCTTTTAAATCTGGATAATTCGGTGACTGTTTCCTACTTTTAGGTGGTGCATCTCCATCCTTCAAACTGCCTGGATCACAAGCCTGAGTGGGTAATTTACAACGAGTATGTTTTGACCAGCAGAAACTTTATCCGCACGGTTACAGATGTTCGTGGAGAGTGGTGAGTTGATGTCGTATCTTAAGAAATGCTAATTTAGCGTGCTGATCATCTATACTAAAACTGACTACCATAATGACAAGTTTAGTTTTTTTTACTTTGTGTTAAAGGAAACTCTTGCATTGTGTTCAGATAGCGCTAGCATGCTTTCGTAGTTTCACTCTCTTTAATAATATTAATTAAACTATCATAAAAAGGGAATTGCATCAGCAAATCTAGACATAATGCAAACATGGTACTGAAGCCTTGCACTATCTAGAATCAGCTTATACTGGATATGTCACTTTGCAGATCTTTTGACTGTGATATTTATGGGAAAGAACTGTTATTAGTAAGTAGGACTGGTATCTTAGGATGTTAGCTTTGTTTGATCAGTTTTGGTCATTTGTTTGTGTGAAATGTATGATGATCATCCCATTATGTATTTCTAGCTTTTGTTCTTCTTGTGAATTATACATGCTATGTTTTTTATTGATCGAAAGCAGTGATTATATAAGGGTTTTTTTTGATATTAGTCCCTTAAATCTTGCGTATTTAATATTAGTCTCTAAAATAACAGAAATTTGAAATTAGTCCCCCAAATCCTCTTAGTGTTTTGAAACAAGTGCCCCTAGTTAGCACCTGGTTAAAATAGAAGGAATATCCTGTCATCTTTGACAGAATATGTTACAATTCCGATTTTACCCTTATGGATACAAACCTGAACCCCAACTTGTTTAGCTCCCTTTTACATTCTTTGAACCTGTTTAACAAATTAAGTCACAGAAAATTTCTAAAATAACAAGCAAATTGTTAAGGGAAAACAATAGAAAACACAAACAATTTAAAATCATATCAATGCACTCCAAATTAGGGCAATATAAATTAAAAAATTGGGGGCGATTGTACAATCCCCAAATCAAAAACCATTACATTAAACAGACAAGAATTGGGGCAAACTATGCCCCAACTAATATATAAACTTTAAACCATAAAATCATCAACCAACTTACCTTCACGATCCATTTGATCTTTTAGGCCAAAATACTCCAGTGCCCAAAATTTGGGGGAGATTTTCAAACCCTAACCATAGTCAACTGTTTTTGTGCAATTACAAGTGATTTAGAGTGTTTACAAGTAATTTAGGGCATGATTTGGGGTGATTGATCAGATGGAAAAATCTTCCCTTTCCTCAACGGAATTAAGGAGTAAATAAGAGAAATGGGGAGTTATCAGCTGGGGTTAAATTTGTAACTACCCAACCATGGTTTACAACGAACTCAACAATGGTTTTCACTTTAGACAGAATGGATACAGAGGGACTTATTCCAAAATATTAATAGGATTTGGGGGACTAATTTCAAATTTCAGTGATTTGGAGGACCATCTTCAAGATAAGCAAGATTTGGAGGACTAATACAGAAAAAACCCATTAGTTTACAAAAATTTTTACATACTCAAAAGCAACCATAACAGAAATCTATCATTTTCTTTATATATTTGCTCAATGAATGAATTTCATATTGCTAGTGGTAGAGGGAGGAAAATGAAATGCTTGTTCCTGTAAGTGTTTCAGTTGAGGCATCAGGCATCGTCTTGGAGCCACAGATATTTTATATAGTGGAGGCATGTCTTGCCTTGCATCATATTGGACACAGCACTTTGTGCGACGTCATTTTTGTTTTACTTGTATTTTTTTTCTTTATCTGTCTTGTGTTGCGACATGTCACACCTGAGTCACTGAGTCATGTGATGTAGGACGAATTCTAAGGCTTCATCTGATGCAAATAATATTAGATAAAGTTGTTAGAGATTCAAATTTAGATTTGTATTTCTCTATTAGGATTTAGATAGGATTTCCTATTGAATTTCAAATTGTATTAGAGATGGGCTCACAACTCTATGTAAAGAGCTGTGATTTCCATTGTTTTTAGAGGATGTAAAATTGAGAAATGAAGTTACAATGTCTACCCTGTGATTTGCTAGTCCGGTGGGCATGTGATTTGCCGATGTGTGAAGTGAAGAAAGCTAGATGCTGTTGAGTGAATCCAATTTAGCCAATTTTATTTAGGACAAATTTTTAAAAAAGCCTCTTTTTTAAATTTATTAAGCAAAACCGTCTGTTTAAAAATTTAATTAGCAAAACCGACCCTTTTCAGAAGAAAAGGGTCGGTTTTGCAGTAATATCTTTTTAGCGAAAGTTCACGGGACTAGTAGTCCCGTGAACTTCACTTTAATTACCCCCGTCACATGCTAACCATCCGTCTCCAGCCCCCAGTGTCAATCTCCTCCCCCGTCTCCCGCCCCGCTCTCAGCCTAGAAACCAAACGAAATAAAATAAAAAAGCGAAAGAAAATACAAAATCTTCATCTCTCATGGCCGCTGACCCTGAAACCCTAGTTTCGATCCTCAATCCGAGATCGAGGCCTCTCGATCGCAGCCTCCGCCGCCTCGACTCCTTCATCTCCCTCCTCGGATTCGACATCTTCGCCTCGGCGTCGCCGCCGCGCATCGTGTTATCGTGCTCTGCCTTCGTCGTCTGGGGGATCGCCGCCCCTTCGACCGCCATTAATCTCTCTCGGAGATCCAGCTGCTCGTTTTGAGTACCAGGCCTCTCGATCTCGTGTCGCAGATGTCGCTGGCTGCCGTCTCTTTGATTTGCATCTCCAAGAATTTGTATAAGTACGGGATTAGGAAGTTTATTTTCGTAGATCCGCTTCATGGAGAGGTTCAGAGGTTTCAGAGCGAGTATGTGGGAAAGATTCAGGTGAATTTTTGTTGTTGTTGTAGGATTATGGTTGATATTTATTAGTCCCACACTTTGATACAAATTCGGACAGTGATTTTTTTGGGTTAATTAAAGTGAAGTGCACGGGACTACTAGTCCCGTGCACTTCGCTAAAAAGTTACTACTGCAAAACCGACCCTTTTCTTTTGAAAATGGTCGGTTTTGCTAATTAAATTTCTAAACAGTCGGTTTTGCTTAATAAATTTAAAAAAGAGGCTTTTTTAAAAAATTGTCCTTTTATTTATCTTGTTTATTTTTTGAGTTGTTTTTCCTTGTAGCCATCTGAATCATTCTTTCCTCAATATTAAAATCCTATTCCCTCAAAGTAACCAATTTAACAAATCCAAACTTCTTAAAAGTTTTCCTGCGATAGTACTCTACTGCCCTTTCTTATCAAGATAATTGAGGGGAGGAGGAGGAGGAGGGAAAAAAGGAGGGGGGGGGGCTTAAACTAAAGTCCACTTTCTTATAGCCAAAACAGCCCTCAGCTCTCGCGAGGTGATAGGTGAAATCACAATCCATTGAAAAAAGAAAATAGCCAAAAAAACCCTGTTAAGTCCTTTCTTTGGATCATCATGTCGTTCCTCATCATTTAGTAAATGAAAGATCTAATCTTACATTCTAGGTCTACATATAATTAATTTAAATATCATTCCTCTGAACTTCCCGAGTTGCTTCTTCACATGGTAAAACAATGCGATATTGCACGGTGATGAGGATTTGTGAGAAGTTTCCGACCGAAGTCTGAAAGTCTGATAGGAATTCAACAGAAAGTTCGTCGGAGAATTTGTTCAGCGAACTGCGAACCTGAACCAAAGCCTCAACCGAACCAGATAAAAAATCACACCTAGAGCCCAAGCCAGATTTGGAGCCTGAGCCCAAAAACATGATGCAGAATCAAATCTCCACCATCAAAAACAATGGAAATCACAACACTTCCTATAGAGGTGTAAACCTATTTACTAACACCATTTGAAATTCAAAAGATAAATTCTGTCTAAAATCGAAAGAGATGAATTCAAATCTAAATTTGAATCCTTAACAACTTTATTTACTGGTCTCTGCATCAGATAAAGCCTTTGGATTTGTCCTGCATCACTTAATATTATGTTTTATTGGTAAGTTTTAACTTTCTGTCATGATGCTGTTTGCTTGAGTTTTTACATTTGCAATATCTTTTTTTTTTTAATTGCTGTAGAGGACTATTACAGAGTGACAAGTCTCCTCGAATGATTTAATGAAGTTTTAAGGCCAATTGTCGACATAATGCCAGCCACAATCTTGGTGCCAAATTCACAGATCAAATAAATCATGCACAAGATAGGTCCTTGTCATGGAACCTAGTAGCAGAGTAGGCCAGCTAGCATAGATGAAATCTAATCTACATGTAATATGCAGTAAATACAGTTCAAGCTTCTGTATTGCGATGCAAGAAAGAAGGGCAGGGCGCAGTTTAGTTTCTGCAGGAGCTGCATTCATCTCTTCAGACATTCCATAAGTGAAATAGAATGCACTCTTGCATCTAAAATAGGCTAAAATGTTTTGTCCTTTTTTCCCCTGGTGCAGGTTGATCGACATAGCTCCACACTACTATGATCTAAGCAACTTCCCCTCATGCGAGGCAAAGCGCGTACTTGAGAGACTCTACAATAAACGCCAGAGAGAGAAAGGGGAAAGCAAAAACCAAAATTAAATGCTAGTACCTTTGTGTCTGACCATTGGATCCAATGTTAAGAAGAAGCGAATTTGAAGTATGTGAAGTCTGCTTACATCTCATTTTCCCTCTCCCAACGAAGGAAATGAAAAGTATCAGAAGGAGAATTATGCATCACTCACATTTTATTTGTGCACTTAAGTGGATATTTGAACCTTTAGTTCTTAATAATTTGTAAGCAAATCTACATAATACTGAAACTTTGTCTTGATACTTAAAGATGCTTAAAAATATTGTAGTCTTGATAGTTTGAATTGAAGTACTGTTTGTTTTTGCCTTTGATTTTGTGAGGCTCTATAACCTTGCTGTTCGTCGATGTTTCAGAGGGGATTTTGTTTTTGCTTGCTTTTGAACTTTATATGTTCTATATGGCTATTGCGATTTGAGTTTTAACTAGTTGGTTTACTTGCTCCTTCATTTAGAAGAGAGTAATGTTCAAAGTCAGAAAGAATGCTCTTATGTATTCTGCAGCATTTGATTCTGCTTTGTTATTCAGCGTTTTTTTTTTTTTTGGCATAGTTGAGATAAATTAGTAACTGGTGTTCACAATTTGGCTTTGGTACTTGGTAGCTGTGGATGTTCGAACGATGATATGATCCACTGGAAGGCATCCTAGACGTATATATTTAAATGCAAATATGTTCATCCGATAAAAGATGGATGCTTTCATCTGTAACCGACCGAATTATTAAGAACAATTTATGAATAAGATTTGACTCGTAGATAGTTAATTACCACGAAATTAAAGCACGAAGTATATTATCAGTTTTTTCCCCCTTTACGTACCCTTCACATCTGTCAAATTTACAATTACATTCCAATTCTGACTATTTGCTGATTTATTTTTATATTTCTTGACTTTAGGTTAAAATTCCCCTGAACAGGAGAAGGTGTAAACGAACAAAACTACGCTCCTCCTTTTCATTAAAGAGAGAAGTAATAGTTAGCGAAAATAATAAAAATCTACAATGTATACATAATTAAGTAATAGTTAGCTAAAATAATAAAAATCTACAATGTATACATAATTAAGTAATAGTTAGTAAAGAGAGAAGTAATAGTTAGCTAAAATAATAAAAATCTAAAATGTATACATAATTAAGTAAATGGACATGAATAATACAACTTGGTTTGGCAGGGGATTTGAGAAGAAAAGAGGAGAGGTGCAATGAGGTAGAGAGATGAACATCTCTTTTGGTCTTCACATTTTGTTGAAGGGAGACTGAGGGGGTGATGAATCTTTTATTACTTTATTGTTTTCTATCTTCCTGTATCTTCACAATTTGGAAGGAATTTTCCCTCTCTAGATTTATAGTTCATTTTGTGTTTTCTCTCACCATCCTCACCTCTCCCTCCAAAAACTTTATACAAAACATGAGTTTTATTCCTCCCCTTACCTCTTCGTCTCCTACCAAACCATGCCTTGTATAATCTCAAGCTAAAACTCAAGCTTTCTAATTTCTTTTGGATGAAAATCGGTAATTATATATCTCATCTAACTTTTTTTGGACTTCAATCTTTAAAAATATTTTAGTAGATCTAAATTTTTTTTAAAATAAAAAATCAACATCATAGAATCAGATCAACATCCAGCTTTTTTCCACCCCCAAATTAGGGCTTGTGTAAAAGAGAAAAAAAAAATCTTTTCCAAGGAACCACTGCTAATTTAGGTGTTATTTCACGTTACCGTCTTTGTTTACTCTGAGTTTCATAAAACCACTCTTATCTTTTATCAATCATCAATATATTATGACACATGCCTTTTCCATCTAAAAAGTTATAGTTTGATAGGTATATTCATACATTTGTGATATGCACGATAAGGGCCATCATGAAAGGAAAATTAATATAAAATGTTGATGTTCAAATCACACAGAATAATCTAAAATAGGATGGTTGCGGAGTGATGAAAGATGATGGAGGGGGCCGCTTCCTTCCCCGACTTTATGTCTTGGCCACTGAGTTAGAGTGAACGATTTGCACAGAAGAAGGTCGTGAGAGGGCAGGGTGGTGATTCCTTCGTGGTACCTCCGACGATCAAGTTAGTTGATGAACTTGAGCTTGAGTGGAGTAATAGAACTATGTGTTCTTATGCTATGTGTATTAGAGATGATGATCTCTAAGATTTAGGTCAAAAGGATAGTTTAGATTGCGAACCTTTAGCTATGGCGAATAGCATCTGTATATAAAGAGGATGTCAATGACAGATTGGTCATTTCGGTCATGCAAATGGCGGTGACAAAGTGTGAGCTGGAAGGTGAGTCATCCTTTGCTCTACATGTGTCGGATGGCTACATGAGGAAAATCACTTCGGCCTCGATTTGAGGAGTGATCGATGGGACGTGAGCTAATAAGCAGCATGATGACGCGTGGTCTTTGAGTAGACATGATATGACTTGTTGTCAGGATGGATAAGCTCTGGCGAAGTTATCTTCTAGCTTCGTTGAGAAGCAATGTCCCTCATGACGGGACTCGCGAGGAGATTCGACACGTTGAGAGAAGTGACAACTCAAGGGTTGCTGGCTGAATGGAGTCGGGTGACGTCTCTTCCCGCGTTTCGAGTCGACATGGAGGAGTATCGACTCGACTGGGTCGACTAGGCTCTTGACGAGTTGCCTGCTATGAGAGGGCCAACTAGTATCACCTTTCGTGTCAATATTGATGAATGTTGACTCGTCTGGTCGGCTGAGTCGGACTGCTAACTGATCTCTGGCTATCTCTTCCGTCGGTCGAGATGTTAACTCGTCTGGGAGGTCAGGATGTCTCGTGCCGATTAGCACCGCTTCTCGTGTCGACACTGGGGTGTCGGCTTGTCTAGATGGATGGAGATATATTTGGATTGCGAATATTTGGCTATGACGACTCGTCTGGGAGGTCAGGAGAGTTTAGATTGCAAATATTTGGCTATGACGAATAACATCTGTATATAAAGAAGATGTCAATGGAAAATTAGTTATTTCGGCCATGCAATTTGTGGTAACAAAGTGTGAGCTAGAAGGTGAGTCATCCTTTGCTCTACATGTGTCGGCTGACGACAGGAGGACGATCACTGCGGCCTCGATTTGAGGAGCGATCGATGGGACGTGAGCTAATAAGCATCGTGATGACATGTGGTCTTTGAGTAGACATGATATGACTTGTTGTCAGGATGGATAAGCTCTGGTGAAGTTATCTTCTAACTTCGCTGAGAAGTAATGTCCCTCATGACGGGACTCATGAGGAGAGTCGACTCGTTGAGAGGAGTGGCGACTCAAGGATTGCTGGCTGAATGGAGTCGGGTGACATCTTGTCCCGCCTTTCAAGTCGACATGGAGGAGTATCGACTCGACTGGGTCGACTAGGCTCTTGATGAGTTGCCTGCTACGAGAGGGCTGACTGGTACCACCTTTCGTGTTGACATTGATGAATATCGACTCGTCTAGTTGGCTGAGTCGGACTGCTAGCTGATCTCTGGTTATCTCTCCCGTCGATCGAGATGTCGACTCGTCTGGGAGTTTAGGATGTCTCGTGCCGATTAGCATCTTTTCTCGTGTCGACACTGGGGTGTTGGCTTGTCTGGCTAGATGGAGATGATGACTCATCAGATCATATATTTGGAAACAGTTGTACCCCATAACAGTTAGCCCCTTTCGCCTGGAGTCGGCTTTAGCCGAGTCCAAGTAAAATGAATAAAGCTCTGGGCTGAAGTTAGGGCTGCTGATTGCTTTGTAGC
Organism: Asparagus kiusianus; assembly: GCA_022839385.1. Classification (NCBI taxonomy): domain Eukaryota; kingdom Viridiplantae; phylum Streptophyta; class Magnoliopsida; order Asparagales; family Asparagaceae; genus Asparagus; species Asparagus kiusianus. The sequence goes on from BQKN01062044.1 coordinate 24,989, forward strand.
ATTGCTCTGATCGAGTGAACCAAGTGGTAATTCTTTAGTTAGCCGTGTTGTGTCGACCCGAATGTTGTGAGTCGGCTTGACAACTGGCTCATATTGCGCCTATTGTGGGCAAGATGCCTGGGTCTTGTGTCGACGAATACTGACAAGTTAAAGTTCTTTAAGTCTTTTTGCCGAAGATAATCGGTCAATTGAAATCCATGCCTTGGGTTTACTCATGATGATACCAAGGTCTTAATGGTAGAATGATGATTCTCAGGCTAGGTCTCACGTTGGTCCTAAGTCTTCATAATCCCCGTATGGCCGAGAGGTGGCTGTGGGAGTCGACCATAGAGTTGTGCCATGAGCTTACCCTAAGAAGAAACCAAGGTCCTGACCATAGTGATCGATGAGAGTCGGAGGAATCGACCATATGTTGTGCCTTGGGCTTACCCTGATAAAGAGCCAATGGATTTTGACACGCCAACCCGGAGGTTGGGTCACCTAGGACTTATTTTAGTTCCTAGGGCTTCACCATGATGGTTGATGAGAATTAGAGGATCCAACCACATGTTGTGCCTTGGGCTTACCCTGATAAAGATCTAAGGGTTTGGAATCCGACTAAGGAGTCAAATGCCTAGAACTATAAGGAGAGTTGACTAGGGCTTCCCTTCCCCTATGACCGAGAGACGACTGTGGGAGTCGGCCAAGGGGTTGTGCCTTGGGTTTATTCTTGATAAGGAACCAATGGCTTGCTCCAGAGTGCCTAAGGCACGGCTGAAGAGAACTTTGTGCCCCTGGCCGCCACCTTGCAGGCTCGGTCATCTTCCATGTCCATGTATCCATGGGCTCTGGCCATCAATTGCTCATAATTGGCGACTGACTTCTTACCAAAGAGTCTGCCAATGCATTTCTCTACAGGGCGACTACGAGTGCTGACATGGAGACCGCACTCCATAGGTTGTCGACTTCCAACCTCTTAGATTAGAATCTCTTGAAGTAGGCCCGGAGGCTCTCTTCTGGTCCCTGCCTCATTTGGATCAGCACATGAGGAGGAAGCTCTGTAAAACCCTAAAAATTTGAATATTATGTGAAAAATAATAATAAATATGTTATATGGTGAAAATATAACATATTTTGATATTTGCGTATGATAAGAATTAATTTGAGATCAATTTAATGTATATTTGTGAATATATGAGTGCAAATACACAAAACATAAACGAAAAGAAATCTGGAAAAATAACCAGTTAAGAGGTTATATTTTTTTATACACCAATACAGTTGAATATGAAAACACTCAAAAGACCAAAGTTGCAGGTCTCTTTAACAGATTTCCAACAAATCCTAAATCACCTCATTCCCAGGTCGGATGAGAAAGTTATAGCCAAAATACCGAATGTTATTTTCCTAGTCAGACTAGGTTTCCTGATTCAGCTTAAACGGGTTTATTTTTGGTTTGCATATATATATA
>BQKN01062044.1:29394-46516 GCA_022839385.1 Asparagus kiusianus
ATATATATATATATATATATATATATATATATATATATATATATATACACATACATACATGTGTTTTCACAAAAAGTATCATATTTTCATCAGGGTTTCAAACCCTAACAGCCGCTCTTCCTCTCTTTCAAACCCTAGACCTAAAGTTGAGATTTTGGGAACGTCTTGTGAGGCGAGAAGCAAGAAAAATGCGAGATCTCCAACGTTTGGTGACGATGAGTTGTTTCACATCTGTTTCAGAGGCTTGCACACGTGATAAGGCAAGATCATCTACATCCAAACCCATCTCTATAGTGTTTAATGATTATAAAAGTGTTTAATCAATATTTTTATGCTTAAGGCTTAACCTAATATGAAAAAGATGTTACTTTGATGATAAATCTTAACCCAATGCTAGATCATTAGCTTTTCCTAATTGTTTATGATAGTAACATGATCATGATCATTAGGGCTGATTAAATTTTCATTTTTAAAACTTAATAATTATATTTAACTCGTGTATTAACCCTAATTTGTTATCTAATTAAATTATAAAGAGGTTTAGTTTTTATTGTCATCATATATTGCAGAAAACTACTGCACATGTATAACTTTTAACTGGAAATTTGAGATAGTACATAAACTACAAATTGAACAAAACCAATGTTAAATAAAAGCTATGTGAACCTATTTTCCAAGACGGAAAATCATTCTAAGAAAGAGCTTTTACAGAGAAATATATACTCAATTTATTAATGATATATTCTTTAGAAAATCATTGCACGTGTGTAACCTTTAACTATAAATTTGAGATATCATATAAACTCTATACTGAACCAAACCAATGTCAAATGATAGCTATATGGATCTAGTTACCAAAACAGAAAACTATTCTAATAAAAAGTTTTTATAGAGAAAGATATATTCAATTTACTAGTAATATATTCTGCAAAAAACTTCAGATATGCTGATTTAAAATAATTAATATATTATGTGAAGGTTTCTTTGAGTTTTTATGTTAATTAATTATGCTTAAACCTTAGTGTCGACGGTAAAAATTACCTTTGCAGACTTACGTGAAATTCGCCTGCGAGTCAGAGTCGCCCACACAATTTGAGGGTAGGGCTCACCTATGGGCTTGACTCGCTAGCGCGAACCCAAACCGCGCGGTCACCAAATTCGCTCGTAATTGTTGACCACAGACTCGCTCGCATGAGTCAAGATCATCCAAATGACTGAAATTCGCCTGTTTACTCGACTCGTCCGCTCGAGTCAAAATTCGAATTCGCCTACGAACTTTAGGATCGCCAGTGTACTCTGCAGCCGCTACGCTGTGTATAAGGATGGGACTTCCCACGACGTGAAGGGAGGGAGCACAGTACTCCAAGCCCATCAAGTAGCCGCTTACAATACGAGCGGCCAGTCAAATCCATGCAGTCGCCAAGTCCGCCTGCATACTTATGGCTGAAACTCGCCTGCTTACTCGACTCACCCGCTCGAGTCGAAAGTTGAATTTGCCTAAGAATGATGAACTCGCCAGTGTACTCTACAGCCGCTATGCTGCATACAGGGAGGGGCCTTTCCACTTCCCATGACGTGAAGGAAGGAAGCACAGTACTCCAACCCCATCAAGTAGCCGCTCATAGTACGAGCGACCAGTCAAATCCATGTAGTCACTAAGTCTGCCTGCATGCTCACGATTGAAGCTCACCTTGCTTACACGAGTCAAGAACTGAATCCGCCCGCGATCAACAAGCTCGCCGAACTAGTACCTGGCAGCCACAATAGCACGTACAAGGATGGGCTTTCCCATTCCTCACAACGTGAAAGGAAGGAGTACAGTGCTTCGAGCCTATCAAGCAGCCGCTCATGGTACAAGCCAAAGGCATGGTATTTTCCAACAGTACATGGTCACATCCCATGATTCAGGAAGCAGTCACGCTGTTTCTCCCCCTATTTAAGAACCTCTCCTATAACAGGAAAGGGGTTCGAGATTGAAAAGTTCAAAAGAACAATTAAAGAGCGATTCGTCCAGAATCCCTTTAACTAAATCAATCAGTTAATCGAACCATTGATTCTCGGTTCTCGGCTACGACCGTCGTTTGGGAACTCAGGAGACTCGAACTCTACCGGCCCGAGCTTCTACTACGTACTGAAGCTCGTCAGCAACCTTGGTCGAATCGTCCAAGGGAAGCAAACCCGGTGCGAGAACCGAGCGAAGCGTCCTATAGCTACCAAAAGTCCCCACGTTAAACAAGGAGGGCATTCCCTCCGCTTCTGCTGTAATTTTCGATTCATTAGTTTGTAATAAGTTGTTTTTATCAATACAAACGAAACCCCTATTCCGGGAGATCAAAATTTACACCTACACCTAGGTTTGTGATACCTAAGTAAGATAAACATGTTTAAATAAATTTTACCTCTATTCATGAGTAGTTTTATCAAGTATTGATAATCACTTTGTTTACATATGAGATAATTGAAGAAATTGTTTAATTAGGATGTTGAACCCTAATTTGGAAGATATAATAATTTAATTTAACGATTCAGATAATTCCTGATGCATATGCTAAGTATATAATCTTGTTTTAACGTCATGATATGTACAATTAACATAAACATTGTTTGTGCACGAAAGAATGCGTGTCTTGACAAAGTAGTCGACTACTAAGCTTAGTAGTCGGCTACTCGTGCCCAGTTGAGTATAACAGAAACTGTGTGTTTACAGAGTAGTCAACTAATATTATTAATAGTCGACTACTGATACTGATATATGTTATTACAGAGTCTGGATGGACTCAGTGTAGTCGATTATTAAGCCTAGTAGTCGACTACTAAGCCTGTTGCCTGAATTTTTGTTTTGCATCTGTTTGAGATATGTTTGCGAGTTTTGAGCCGTACTTCTTTATACGTAAATTCACGCATAGTGTAGTAGCACACACATGGGTATGCTGAAAGAAATTATGACGGGTTTTGACCTGATTACTTTGAGAAAGAGTTTAGTACATATTATACACACACCTTCTAGATATCGTTGACGAGCTCAGTTAAGTACTTCGGGGGTAGTACGTCGATATTCTATTTGTACAGGGCCATTGAGTCAGGTTTGGATGCTTTATCTAGCGGTCCGTCTGCACGAGGGTGCGATAAGGCTTATGAGCCATACTTCTAGGATACCTGTATGGTAGATCATTCCGCACTCATGTTATGCACTGAGATCACACTGAGACTAATGAGCCGTGTACACTGATTAGGATACCTACAGGGTAGTTCGTTGCATATGATAATGCTAAGTATCAAAATATTGCATGGAGTTGCATTGAGATAGTTAAATGATAGGCCGAGTTGTTGGCGGATGCCAGTTATGTTTTTGACTCACTGCTAAAATATATGACCTAGAGTACTTTGCATTTGAAAGTACACGGGATCTATGTCAGTATTCATTCTATCTTCCCAGTGTCAGTGGAAGATATTATGAATTTAATATGTTGATGTCTTTACTTTCTTTTACTGCTTTTCTTTATTTTCTTAGTTGGAATCAATAATTAGCGATTCACAATTTAAGACATATGATATATATATAAGGGTTTCCTTGTTTGGATTATTTCGTTCGACGTATCAGTCTCGTATTATGGATTTCTAATTGTTGATTTTATTTAGATTGTTTTTTAGTTCGGTATTAATGTTTAGATGTTTATAATTTAGGACATATGGTATATACATAAGGGTTTCCTTATTTGGATTATTTCACTCGATGTACTATGTCTTGTATTGTAGATGTCTAAATATTAATTCCATTAGATACGAGGGAAAATGATCTAGTAGACCATACTTAATAGATAGAGTTTGCATTCCATCTAGTAGCCCTTCTCCTGGGGGCGGATGGATGTGACCTTGCTATAGCGCTCTGTTGCTCTTTGTTGTTGTTCTTTTTTTTAATATTCTTTTAGGTAATTCATAGTACCGGAGAATCAGGATAAAGGAGTTCTTGCATAGTCATTGTCACATAAGATTTATTAGAGGCTCCATCATAGTTTTATATTTTTATTCCGACCTTAGAGTTTATTTCATAGTGTAAAGGCAGTGTGCCTTAGTATGATTTTTAGTTGTTTCTTGTCGAGACATATTTATTCATTTTGAATATGAAATGTATTCCAGGTTGTTCATTAAGACATAATTTATTTATGAGATACTTCTTTCTATATCATGTCTGTTGTAGTTATTTTCTTTCTTTTGCCTGTTTTGTACCTGCACTTTATTTTGATTCTACTAGAGGATATTATTGTGATTGGTAAAACTTATTGTTACATAGTACAGGTGTATGGTAGGTTTGACATATCTGGGTTCATCATGGACTACAGCCATGTGTGAATTTTTTAGGATCATTAGGATCATCCTGTGTCGAGTAGTGGATCTAGAGTAGAGTTTCTTAGGATTCATGTATAGACTCCGCTAGGATTTCCTAGAAAGAGTGAGGACGTTATACACGTATGTTCAAAAATTATGAATTTTTATGACTATGTTAGTTTGATTGAAAAGTATTTGCGTGAGTACTTATTGTGATATGTTATATATATATATATATATATATATATATATATTTGTGACCTCATTTACTGTGTCAATTAAGCTCTCCTCTTGATATTATAAATATCGGGACGAGAACATGGTCAAGGTAAAACTTGTAACCGGAGAGCTGAGCAAGCTGAGCCCGAGCCGCAGCAGACTCCATAGTATCTAATCGACTTTGTAACACCAATTACAGAAGCAGAGACTAGCACACTCGAGGAGCGAGTAACGAGCTAGATTTTACTTTCTGAAGTTTCATCACCAGTTGCACCAGCCGTACCTATTAGAGAGGTAATACCGACGATTTCACCATCGCCACAACCAACTGTTGATAAAGCCGCAGAGCAGGAGGATTGGCTCTGTTGTAGGTGTAAATTTTGATCTCCCGAAAACAGGGAACTTCATTTGTATTAATAAGAATAGCTTATTACAAACTAATAAATCAAAATTACAACAGAAGCGGAGGGAGTGCCCTCCTTGTTTATCGTGGGGGACTTTCGGTAGTTACAGGATGCTTCGCTCGATTCTCGCACCGAGTCTGCTTTCCTTGGACGGTCCGACCGAGGTTGCTGGTGAGCTTCAGTACGCAGTAGAGGCTCGGGTTAATGGAGTTCGAGTCTCCGAGTTTAATGGCGATCTGAGTTCGGAACTGGGAGAGGAAACTATAGTGCAAAGATTATGCAAAGAGCTTGTCGTCAACCCGGCTGGGGATCGAGAGCTAATGGTTCGATTAGCTAATTCAACTCTGAGCGAATTGCTGAATGGCTGAAAACAGCTGAACCTCTTCTTCGTGACTGGAAGAAGTTCTGAACCTCTTCTTCGTGGCTGGAAGATGTTCTTAAATAATGGAGAGACGGCTTGGTCGCCCCTTGAATTATGGGATGTGACCATGTACTGTTGAGAGATATCTTGCTGCTCACCTGTACTACGAATGGTCATTCGATGGGTCGTGCTTCACGTCATGTCACATAGGAGTGGGAAGGCCCATCCTCGTATGTGAGACAACGGCTGCCCACTACTCGAGTGGATTTGGCCAGCTTACTGTGCGCCGGTGGATCCAGCTCTTGACTTGGACCGGTGAGCTGAGTCGCATTTATGAGTGCACAGGTTGATTTGACGTCTGTCCGATCACTCGTACTATGAGCGGTTGCTCGATGGGACTGGAGTACTATGCTCTCTCCTCTCAGGTCATGAGAGGTGAGAAAGCGGGTGCCCAGTACTCGAGTGGGTTTGGACAGCTTGCCGAATACCGGCGGATCCAGCTCTTGACTCTGACGGGCGAGGTGAACTGCATTTATGAGGGTTCGATTGATTTGGCACCTGTACGATTACTCGTACTGTGGGCAGCCACTCGACGGTCCTGGAACACTATGCCTCCTCCTTTCAGGTCATGGAAAGTAGGGAAAGCCCATCAGGTATGAATTTGGCTCTCAACTCGTGCAGGCGAATCGAGTAAGCGTGCGAATTTGGATGGTCTTAACTCATGCAGGTGATTTGACCGTACAGGCGAATCTGGCTCATGAGGGTGAGCCTACCATACCGGCTCATGAGGGCGAGCCTACTATACCGGCGAATCTGGCTCATGAGGGCGAGCCTACTATACCAACGAATCGGGCTTATAAGGGCGAGCCTACCATACCGGCGAATCGGGCTTATGAGGGCGAATATGGGGCTTGTGTTGCTTGGGCCTGTGCTAGTGAGCCCAATCCGTGGTTGTGGTTAGCCCTTCACCCCAGTGGGCGGTTCCGATTCGTGGGTGGATTCATGTACAAATTCGCGACGGTAATTTTTACTGTCTACAAGACCTCCTTCAAAGTTTTCAGACCTAAACCGGCTTGCGTGTGGTCTGGAATACTTTGAATATAGAAGTTCTTGGCTAAACAAGTGCATCTGGTTTCTTTTAGGATTTTTAGCAAACCCTCAGCTATCAACGGGTTTGATATGTCTTTACCGATTACCGTTTGAGTCGGGATAGCGATACTATTCCCCTTAGTATGATGAGTTGTTGAGTAGTTTCTCTTAGGCTTAGTGCTAAGGTTTCTACTCTAACCCTTAGCCGTCTGAGGCGCAGGTTTAAACGAGGCCATCTCGTTGGCGGTTCAAGGCTTTGGACAGGTCGTTTGTCTCCAAAGGCGAATGAGCCATTCAGGCGAAGTTAGGTTTTGGAGGTGAAATTTTGCTCGACTTGCGGATTTGATTCGAGTTTTCGCAGGTGAGACCTTTCCTTTGGACGAAACTAGGTTCAGCGTGAGTGAGCCACGCGTCCGCCGGTGGGGCTTCGTGCTTTCCAGCTAAGGCGGCGTGGTTCCATCATGTCGCATTCATTGTAATTCGACAATCTGACGTCAGTTTCGTGCGTCTCGTTTGAATTGTGGCCGTGGTTTTCGAACCCAACCATCGGACACAACCGTCGATTTCGGCTCGGGTTCCGGGTTTCGACCAGCCTGTTTCCCGTTTCGATGGTTCCTTCGAAATGTTGGGGGCGATCTGGGCCGTTGATTTCGATCGTGGTCACGTTTCTTGTCCGCCAGTGTTTCACCTTTTGAGGGCGATCGTGGCCACGTCAGCAACTCCGCCTTTAAATAGGCTATTCTCTTCCTTTGAGAGCTACCGTGCGCAGGGATCTTGAAAATTTTCTAAAGAGAGAGAGTTCCCGCTCTATTCCCCAATGGCGCCAAAATCTAAGAAGTGTGTTGTGAAGGGAGGAGGTCCTGGACTCTATTCCGACCGCCTCGCCGCCGGTGTGCCCGCCAGCATGCGTGAGACACACTTGGGTAAGTCAAGGGGTTCGTCTGACGACCTTGTGTAGGTTACAGACATCGGGTTGGGAGGATGAGTATCGCTCGTCCTCCCTGAATTCAGTCATCCTTTGGCAGCTTCCCCGATTTGGGGCAAAGTCGGCCCTTTTTAGGCGGATTTTACATTTATTCTTAGAGAAGGGTCTCTATCTCTAGAGGCAAAATTAACCTTTATTGGGTGAAGGCGAACTCGTTTTCGATAGGCGAGTTCGACTTTTTCTCTGGTAAAGGGGAGTATCGTTTATACAGGCAGACCTCGTTCTGGTTAAGCGGTTTTCACTTTTTGATAGGCGAATTCGCCCGTCTTGGCTTGATAGGCGGATTTACCCTTAGGGCGGGTTCTGTCCTGATTCTTTGGTTCTTTCTTGCAGCGACCTTTTCTGACGAAGCTCTTCCGAAGGGTGTGGCCATCGGACTAGCCTGAGGCACAGGCTATACGGCGCCTCCCCGATTTCCTTCTTTGGACCTGGTGCCTGTGTTCTCCGCTGATAAGCCGGATGGCCTGATAAAGAGAGTCACTGATGGGCACCATCTAACGCTGCGTGAGTTGACCACCGATGCGGTGTTGACAGACGAAGCCAGGACGGAGTTACAAAAGCCCCAGTTCTTGTTCGGTGATGCTGCGACTGATCCTTCCGCCCTGCTGATCAAGGAGAGCAGGTGGTTCCGCATGGTGGACGGGGCCCACTATTATCTTCTCAGCATGCCGAGAGGTTTTTCGATCATCGAGTTGCGATCTTTCGTGGTCCCCAGAGTGATGAACTGGGATTTAACCCCTACCCAGGACGGGGTTACTTGCGGCGTCTTTACAGGCTCCACGGCTAGGTACGGGGTGGAGAGCTCTTGCAAACGCGTGACGGGCCTACGCCCTGGTTTACCATTCAACGAGCTTCCCGCAGGGAAGACGACGGCGGTTGCGGAGACTTTCCATCATTGCTTCTTCCAAGCCGATGGGAGATTTCCCCCAAAGGACTTTCGAGCCCCGGGGTGGGTCTACTCTGCACCTGGCAGCCACACCTGGTGGTCCAAGATCACTGACTACGTTTTGGCTGAGAATTCTGATCTCACGGACTCGGAGTTATTCGTGGCCATTCAGGCCACCCGTCATGGTTTGAAGATTAACACCCCCAGTTCCACAGCGTCTTGGAACTGTATTGCACAGATAGTGGCACGTTCTTCACCCCCAATGGCAAGCTCGGCCTGACCCTCCATGAGATATATGATGTGTCAGGGCTGCCTCTGGGAGACTTCCCATATGAGGAGTACGTCCCGGGCCAAGATGAGATTGACCAGCTTTCAGACCGTTCCCCCTTGGTGGTTGAGACTCTGTGGGAGTTGCTCTGTCATTACCATATCTGCCTCAACACCTTAGGGACGGTGGATCACAAGGGGAAGAAGAAGAGGGCTCCGGGGATCAGCCACAAGAACTGGGCTGATTACCTGTTCCCGAAGAACGATGTTAAAGGGAAGTCTGCTCTTCTGCTAGGCGAGTGTGACCCTTCTGAAGTGGAGAGGAGGACAGCCGAAGGGGGAGGCACCGTGACCCTTGAGCATGACGAGGGCGGATTCGAATTCGACACCGTCTTCCATTCGTTTCACCACCAAGCCAAATCCCCTATATCCGGGAAGGCTCTGCTCGCGGGGTACCTCATGTTATGGCTGAAGAGGTGCGTGGTCCCCACCCATTCGTTTGAGGCACTTCCGGTGGAGGTTGTGTATCCCGCGGTTCGCTTGGCCCATGGGAGGTCCTACGCATTAGTGTCGACTATGGTGACATGTATCCATCGGGGACTCCGCACACTGACGGCCCAATTCTGCCGTGTGTCGACCGTCGACGAGGGGGAAGGAGAGGTCATCGGGACCCCCAACCCTAGGGTGAGGCTGCCGTACACTTATCTGATGGCGTGGTTCGTATACCACTGCGAGTATTTGATGAGTGCCCCAGCGACTCTTCAAAGAGACGAGTTCGTTCCATTCGTTCAGCATCTGGAAAAGTGCTCCTGGAAGTGTAAAGACATCCCCGATGCGCTGAAGACGCTCTCTCATTTCGGCTACTATAACTTTCGCTGGTTCTTCCCCTACTTCAGCGGAGGGGGGTATGGGGAGTCTCTTAGGGACGTATCGACGGTGGATCATCACACCATCCTTTCCCGCGGTGTTTTTTGATGGTTGGTGAACATTCGACCGGGATATCACATCCTGCAGACAGGCTCTGTGTGCTACCTCGAACCATACATCCCTTGCAGGTTTGCCCGCCAGTTTGGGTACGACCAACTGTACGTGGGAAACATCAATCCCTACTTGCACTTCGAAGGCGGGCTGGTGGATGGAGCCCGGGGGTGGTTCTGGACCCATGCTGGCGGTACCCAGGCCCATTTTGAGCTACCTGCGAAGGATCGTGATTTGCACTACACGCTCCTTTACTACCGGTTGTATCGGGGCGCCAGCGCCAATCCCGAGGGCTTTTGGTTCCAGAGTTCCTGTTTGGTGGAACACAGGCATCCTCCCAGAGGATTTCTCCGTACTTCGAGGCGGAGGGGTCGCCAAACTGCTAGGGAATGGTTTTCAGAAGATCCGGCTGAAGACATCGAGGGTTTCGACGTGGGTCCAGACGAATCCGAGGTGGCGGAGGCCCGAGCTCCCTCTCCTAGTCTTCCGTTAGATCCCCAAAGTGAACGGGGAGAATCTGACGAGTTAATCTGGGCGGGCGAGCATCTAGAGCGAGCCCGGAGCACGATAGCTGGGCGGATGGGGATGCCCCTCCTATCTCCGAGTAGTTCGCTGCTCTCTAAGCGACAGCGGGAGACGACAACCAAAGGCTCCAGAGCGGAAGCGGCCAAGAAGGCCCGTCGTGGAGAGACTGTTGAGACTGCCAGAGCGGCGGAGGGTCAGGACGATGCTGCACAGGTGATTATCCCTGGAGTGACTGCCTCTGGGGCTAGAGCTGCACAGTCCACTCCTTCTGCCGTATCAGGGGTGGCTCCAACGACCTCGAAGGACACTCCTCCTCCGTCTGGGGTGGGGCCACAGGCGGGGGTTTCAACGACTCCTACGCCCGCACCAGGAGGTAATCTTTTAGTGCGTCACTCTCGGGTACAAAGTCGGATCTGCACCCCCTGACGTTTGTGTCGAATTTGTGCAGGTGCAGCTGAGAGAGTGATCTCTATTCCTTCTGATGAAGAGGAGGAGACTGGAGACGGAGAAGAGCTCGGTGGTTCAGGTAAGCGTAGGCCCTAGTGTTGTTGATCCCTCTGTGCCGAAGGGGCATTTGTCAATCTTCTCTTTGCATTCGCAATTGACCCCTCCTAGGAAGCTGCTGGCAAAGAGGATCCCCCTCTTGGATGGGTCATTCGGCCGGAGAGATGGGAGAATCAGAGGCGGACGATGACGTCTCGATTCATGAGGCGCTATCGAGCGAGTAAGAGGTGTCGGCTCATAAAGGCGTGTTAGACTAACAGGGGGAAGTCCCCACTCTTGAGGAAGCGTTGGTTGGGGGTGGACCCCCATTGCAGGAGTCTCCGATCCGAGGGGAGGCGTCCACTACCCCTACTTTTGCGGTGGGTGTCGGCGCCGCGGCCGCTACCCTGACGGCGTCGGCAGGCACGTCGGCTTTGGCGGCGCCTATCACTACTTCCGCAGTCATGACCACCGTTACCTCGCTTGCGACTTCATCCGCGGGAGAAGAGACTACCCTCTCTCCCTTGGAGCATTTGCATAAAAGGAAGGTGGCTCAAACCCTGGCTAACTTCCAAGACACTTTAGCTCATTGCATCAAGTTCGCGTTGGAAGAGAGTTGCCCCTTCGAGGAGTTCAAGGAGGACCTTCATCACGACATGGTCTTCTTAGTCAAGAAGCTTGGCGCTACTGCGGCTAAGCCGTACTTCCGACGTTCGAAAGAGGTGGAGGAGGCTATCCGACAGCTGCTTACCCTTCGCGCAAAGAGTTCTAAAATTGTTGACCTCGTGTCCATGAGGTTCGAGCAGCAGTGAAAGAGCACGATCGTCGACTGAATGAGATTATGTCGTTGGAGGCAAGGCTGTCGGCAGAGTTGGAGTAGGTCAAGGCCGAGGATGAACGAGTGGCCTATGAACAACAGAAGGCCGATAACCGCCTTTCTCACCTGTCTTCTGAGATAACGAAGCTAAGGCAAGTTATAGCTAATGCGCAGGTCTCCCTAGCTACTCAAGAGAAGGCTCGCGAACAATTGTTAAAGGAGTTGGAGGATATCGAGTCTCGTCGGCAACTGGTCGCCGGTTCCGTTGAGGAAAAGGATCGAGCCCTCAAGGAGGCCAAATATACCATCCAAGACTTGGTCTCGCGCACTGAGGAAGATCTTCGCCGAGAGATCCTGATGAGGCTCGAGCTTCTTCACGCTGGGGAGATTCGTAAGGCGGAGTTGAGGTTGAGAGCTTTATAATTTGCCTTTGATTCCCCGTTGTAATAGAATTTCTTTTTATGAATGAAATCATCCTTTTGTTCCTGGCCACTATCTCCTTCGTGCACGCTCTATTTTTTTTAACATGCGTTAGTCAAAGTTTGGCCGCAAGAGAATCCTAGCTGCAGGGTGATTCTAGCTGTCGGTGAATTTCAGCTGCAAGCTTGTCTCACTTGCAGGCGGATTTTGTCCGCAGGCGAATTTGGAGCTAACTCGAATTCCAGAGTGGTATGCGAGTCCAATTGGGCCTGATTCGCAGGAATCCAAGCAACAAATTCGATATTGGGTGGGCTCTGCTTCTAGTGGGCCACGTGGTAATCCATGCGCACGTCAGTTGAGAAGACGTGGGCACGTTGTTTCGCATTAAATATGGTGCAGCAGGGCTCTTTGTCTTCTGCGCCCGATTTGGGCCGTTGGCTAAAGATCGTATCCCAGAACTGCCGGATCCTGGCCGTTCACGCGAGATCCGAATTACTCGGCCTTACTCTCGACTGTTTACCCCTGACCGGTCCAGTCGAGTGGCGGATAACCGCTTAGGATTAGAGTATTTAACGCCTCTACCCTTTGTTAGGAGAGGCTGTAGTTCTTTTCGTTGTCTTCTCCAGAGGAAGCCCAAGTTTTCTTTTCATTGCACTCATAATGGCACCAAAGGTAAAGAGGGTTGCTTCGAAGAAAAGGAAGGAGGCGTCCTCTTCGGGTGCCGCCGAGGCCACCGTCGCTGAAGGTATCCTTTCGTCACGACTTTCGCGTGGGTCGAGCAGGTACTCTTCGCCTAACTCTCTCCTGTGTTGTTGTTGTGCTTCACAGGCCGAGGAGAGGTGCTGATTGCTGAAGAGCATGCGGCCGAGCCCATTTTAATTTCCAATGATGAACCTGAAGGTACCACAACTTCTTCCGCCTCAGGTTCCGTTCCCCAGCCGGGGGACGAGCCTTGTCTCGAGGTCCCACCCATCACGATTCTCACTCTGGGTCAAGAGTCTGTTTCCCCTGATTCCTTGTCTCTACAGGCTCGCCTTGAAGAGTTCGAGAACGCCGTGAAGCAGGTGATTTTCCTTGTCAGCCTCGACATGGGAAGCTACAATAGCTTCAAACAGTCTCTCTTAGATCGCATGGTTGACCTCAGGCAGTTGGGCGAGAATCGGATTGCCTTGCGTTGCATGCAGAAGCTCCTTTTCCTAGAGTCACGCTTGGTGAGGCTAGAGATCTTGCTACGGGAAGGTCCGGAGGTTGACGTGGAGTCTTTCTTGTCTCATATTAGACGTCGGGAGGCTTGGGAGCAGGAGGTCCGCTCTAGAGAGATAGCCGACCTGGAATCGAACGTCGCCTTCTGGGTGGATCAACAGCACTCATTAGAGGAGCGGATAGGCGACTTCACTCGCACCATATCTCGCCTGAGAGCTGAGTTGGAGCAGGCGGAGGCGACTCTGAGGGGGCTTCAATCTGAAAGTGCCAAGATTAGGAAGACGGCCGAGGAGGAGACTCGGAGTCTCTTAACATTGCGCCAGGAAGATGCTGCCGCCAGGTCGAGCTTCGAAGACCGGGCTCGGAAAGAGGCCGAAGAAAAAGCCCGTGAGGATCACTCAAGGAGGGTAGCTATGGTCAAAGAAGAGCTTACATCTTTTAGCTTGTTGGACTAGGACCTCAGGTCTAGGCCCGTGTTAAGACATTTCACATGTTCTGCTTTTGAAGCCATGTCATGACTTGTCCGTTCATGGAATCATAACTTTGTTCAAATGTATTGTCTTAAGAACTGGGTGCATATTTTGCTCCTTGAATGTAATATTATGACTTTCTTGGTTGCAAAGTCATAACTTTGTTCAAATGTACTGTCTAGAAGCATCTAATGAAGTTCATGTTTCCTCCTTGTGCATATACCCCTTTAATATGTCACCATTCAGTGTTTTGCTCATGTAACCGCCGATGATCTCGTACTGCAGGTGAAGTCCTTCATGTGATGGTGAGTTTGCGTTGAAAATCAAACCCCCATGACGACGAGTTCACGCTGTGGGCGAAACTAGAGTGGTGGTGAGTTTGCTTGGAAGACTAAACTCGACTGCTGGCGGTTTTACACCCCGAGTAAAATTCACGTGGTGGCGGATTCATTTTATAAGTCAAGCTCGAATGCCGGTGTGTTCTCACTGTAGGTGAAAACTCGAATGATGGCGAATTAGCACTACAAGTCAGACCCCAAATGCTGGCGAGTTCACGCCTTCGGCGATACTCAATTGATGGCGAATTAGCACTGCAAGTCAGACCCTAATTACTGGCGAGTTCACGCCGTTGGCGATACTCAATTGATGGAGAGTTCGCGTTGAGGATTGGTAAGTTGATTTTGCCAGAGGTGTAGTGTTAACATGACAGTGATTGTCGCGATCGGAACGACTTTGAGGACCCACCATCCTTTTGAAGAGGATTGGTAAGTTGATTTCATCAGAGGTGTAGTGTTAACATGACAGTGATTGTCTCGCCATCCTATTGAAGAGGATTGGTGGGGGATCATGACTTTTGTTCTAACCATCTGAAGGTTTGACCAAGTGGAAGTTTGATGCAGCCCAACTGAACTGCTAGTCTCGCCTGTTTTGAGAGGTTCGCCATAACCGGGAATCTGACTCAAGAAGCGGAGCTCGCCTAAACTGTTAGGCTCGCCTGATTTGAGCGATTCGCCATGACCGGAGCCTGGCTCAAGAAGTGGACGTGTAGGGAATAGTTTAACCTCTTATACCAGTTGGAGGATGCGAGGACCAGTTTAGACTCATGCACTAGTGAGAGTTTGAAGGAGGACTAATGGTAGTTCTTCTTTAAGTATTTGCTATTGATGGGCATCATGATCTTGTCGCCGTTTGGTTTGACGAGGCGGTAAGCTCCGTTCGAGTAGACTGTCTCTACCACGAATGGTCCCTCCCATTTGGGTTGAAATTTGCCTTTCTTCTTAGAGGTGAGAATCATTGGTCGGCGAACGGTTAGTACCAGTTCTCCCTCCTTGAAGGTTCGGCGTCTGACTTTCTTGTCGAAAGCCTTGGCCATTCGGGCTTGATAGAACTCAATGTGTTGTTGAGCTTCTAGTCGTTTGTCGTCTAACGCTTCGAGCTCCGTGAGTCATCGTTGGTGATTATCCTCAACCGTTATTCCCGTTGTTAGGGCGACACGGAGAGATGGAATTTGAATCTCCAATGGCAACACGGCCTCACAGCCGTATACCAATGAGTAGGGCGTGTGGCCAGTCGGTGTGTGAACCATTGTGCGATATGCCCATAAGCTCTCACCCAGTTTTTCATTCCAATCGCGTTTGTTAGTGAAAGTCAGCTTAGTCAAGATCTTAATGATTGTTTTGTTGAAGGCCTCGGCCAAGCCATTCGCTGAAGGGTTATAGGCCGTGGAGGAGAGGTTTTGTATTCGGAACTTGTCACAAAACCTGGCGAATGCATGGCTAACGAATTGCGTGCCGTTGTCATGAATAATACGCCGGGGTATGCCGTATCGGTATATGAATGGTGTTTGATGAATTTGATCACGTCGTTAGTCTTGACCTCTCTCAAGGGGACAGCTTTGGCCCACTTAGAAAAGTAGTCAGTGATCGCGAGAATAAAACGATGACCTCTCGCCGACGGCGGGGATATTGGCCCGACTATGTCCATCCCCCATGCTTCGAAGGGCCATGACGCCTTCGTCGGATGCAAGTCTTCGGGAGGTTAATGCATGTAGTTGGCGTGGATTTGGCATTCATGGCAGCGCTTTGCGTACGCGACCGCGTCGCTAACTATCCCAGGCCAAAAATAGCCTATCCTTCGTAGGCGATCCCAAAGTTTGGGTCCAGGCTGGTGAGCCCTGCAAACGCCGTCGTGGGCTTTGTGCAGAGCTTCCTGTGCTTCGGCCTCTGAAAGACATCGAAGTAACAAGCCGTCGTACGATCTCCGATACAACGTTTTGGTGGTTGAATCATAGTAGAACCTCGAGGCACGTCATCGGACAGACTCTCGTTCTCTTGCGTCTTCGGGCAACATGCCGTATAGGACGTAATCGATGATCGGGAGACGCCAGTCCTTCAGGTCGGGCTGATCCGAGATTTGATGGGTGGCGTTCGCTTCTGGTACAAACACGAATACTAGACAAACAACATTAGATGTAAATTGTTTGTTAAACATCATCAAAATAAGAAGGCCAACAAACATGTTAGAAAAAGAATTTTCCAATTTGCATTTCTCAATTGTGAAAACTCATTATTTTGTAAAAACATGCATGAATATGAATTTGTTAAGAACATGTTTTTGACAAAAAGAGTTTAAACGCATATTGAAATTTTATGAAATGTCTTCATAAACATTATAACACATGAATATAAAGTAAACATGGTCAATAAAACAATATCACAAAGTTTTCTCAAAATAGCTCATTTTGTGAGAAAATCCAATATTGTGTGTGTATATGATATTGAGCTTAGAGTATTAAACACACATAATATAAAACCTAAACTAAGTTACCCAAGCTAGATCTTGATCTTCAATAAGCTCGTCTTGGTAATCTTGCGGATGAAGCTTGAACTTGATCTTTAACTTTGAATTGCAAGGCTTCACTCCACTATCCCGCCAACCTCCATTGGATATCATCGTTGTAGCGCATATTCCATCCAACCTCCAACTACGTTGTTTGTCTATAACAAATAAGAAATGCAAATTAGAAAATTCTTTTTCTAACATGTTTGTTTTTATGTTTACAAACATTTCGCAAAGTTTCACCAAGTTTGGAATTGATTTGTTATGTTTAATGGAATTTACAAAATCATGTTTTTCGTTCGTGCATGTTCGTGCATGTTTTACAAAAAAGATGAGTTTTCATAAATGGGAAGTGATATTCAAGAAATTATTTCTTTGGCATGTTTATCTACATGTTTATAAACTTCCCTCAAAATTTTACTATTTTTGGAGTTGATTTACTATGCCAAATTGATTTTACAAAATCGTGTATGTCTGCAGTTTTTCAGAAACTGTAAATCTGTCTTTAAACATTTATTTCTCTCAACTGGAAAACGTTTTTTCAGAAATTCTTTGTCTAACATGTTATTCTACATGTCTAAAACATTCCTTAAAAATTTTATAATTTTTGGAGATGATTTACTATTTTTTATTGAGTTTACAAAACTTATGCGCACTGCTACAGTACAATCGGTCGACCGGAAATTCCGTCGGTCGACCGACGAACTGTCTGGAAGTTTTCTTTATTTCTTTCCTTGCTCTCGGTCGACCGCGATTTTCCTCGGTCGACCGCCGTAATTCCAACGGCTATTTTTTAAGCCGTTACAGTGTGGTTTTTTGTCTTTTGGCTTGGGGTTTTTGGCTGAGATTTC
>BQKN01062044.1:46526-60861 GCA_022839385.1 Asparagus kiusianus
CAGTGTGGTTTTTTGTCTTTTGGCTTGGGGTTTTTGGCTGAGATTTCAAGTGAGTATATATACCCCATTGCTGATATCTTTTGAGGTTAATGAAGAGAGTTTTAAAACAAGTTTAAGAAAGTTTTAATCAAGGGTTTAAGTTTGTTTAAAGTATGTTTATAAGCTTTTAAGCATTTGAGTGTTTTTGGTTTTGTGAATCAATTCCACAAGAGCTTGAGGAGATCATCTATTGAAGTTTGAGCTTCCAACTATTCTCCCTCCATCTCTTGTCATCTATAAAGAAGTTTCCTTAAACTCAATTCTAGTATTTTATAAGTTTGTTCTTAATTTCATAAGCTAGATTTCATAGTGAGTTTATATTGTTTTATCTCTTTGTTCACACACAACCTATTGAGCTTATTGTATTTACATTCATAGTATATTTTTGGGTTGTGGGGCGTGTGACTTAGAGTTGTGTCTAATTGAGTTCTCACCTTGTTTAGAGAATAATCATTTGTTATATTGAGCCTAATTGTGAGGATTCACTTGTAATACACTTATACACCGAGAGGAGTGTGTGGTGAGAGATGGGTCGAATCCAAGAGGAGTGGCGTCGGTTGACGTGCCTAGGGAGAGGTTATAACCGAGCACTTGAGGAGGAGGACACGGGCTAAGACCAACACTTAATGTGTGAGGTGTGATTGCATAGTGATTGTATTGTGAGGTGTAAACGTTGTTCGGGTGAACGTAGAAAACCCGGTTGTAATAGTGGAGATCTCCTCGAGGTGAGGAGCGGGGACGTAGGTCGTGGGGACCGAACCTCGTAAACATATCATTTGTTTGTGATTGCATTGACGTACTTTTACATTCGTGCTTATTATTCATATTGCCTTTGTTAATTGCTCATTGTTGTTTTTCCCTCTATCTAGTTTATGATTAATTCACCCTTGTGTTAGTTTTATATCCTTGCACATATATTGTCTATATATCTTTGTTAGGATATATCTTATTGTTTATATATCCTTGCATATATTTCTATCATATAGGATATATCACCTTGTGTATATTGCATATTCTTGCACATAACTCTTTGTATATCTATCTTGCAAGAATACATTTGTTAATTAGTTTTAATTAGCATTTTAATCGGATTAGATTAGCATAAGACCCTAATCACCCCCCTCTAGGGTCTAACACCTCGAGGCACGTCGTCGGACAGACTCTCGTTCTCTTGCGTCTTCGGGCAACATGCCGTATAGGACGTAATCGATGATCGGTTGATGCCAGTCCTTCAGGTCGGGCTGATCCGAGATTTGATGGGTGGCGTTCGCTTCTGGTACGTCTCTTAGTCGAAAGAGTCTTTGACTTGCTACAGTGACCCATTGGGTCGTTCCTAATGGCTGGGTCAAGTTAGCCGCCAAAGACGCGAGGGCGTCCACATGCGTGTTCTTGGAACGGAGCATGTGCACAATACGGAAACTCTCGAATGACCCCACTAGCTTGATAGCCGCTTTGTGGAGCGGGATGAGATCGTCGTTCCTAACTTCGTACTCGCCAGTCATCTGCTTGACGATGAGTTTGGAGTCGCCG
This sequence comes from Asparagus kiusianus, assembly GCA_022839385.1. Lineage (NCBI taxonomy): Eukaryota > Viridiplantae > Streptophyta > Magnoliopsida > Asparagales > Asparagaceae > Asparagus > Asparagus kiusianus. Next base: position 48,096 of record BQKN01062044.1, read on the forward strand.
TAAGCCTCTAGATGCTTTATCCCTAACTCTTTGGCCAACTCGAGCCCGATGAGTAACGCATTGTACTCAGCCACATTGTTGGTGCATGGTTCTGTCAAAGAAAAGGCTCGGGGCAACACGTGACTATGTGGAGAAGTGAGGACCACCCCCACTCTTGCAACAATAGAACCACTCGTGCCTACCCGAGACGCGCCATCGAAGAACATTTGCCAAATCTCCGGTGACGAAGCCAGGTTAACTTCGGGGGGTTCATCTGATAAATCTTCAAATAAGTCGGTCTCCGCCCTCAGCGGGTGACTAGCCATAAGATCGCAGATGGCATGTCCTTTGACTGACTTTTGTGGCATGAAACGGATATTATACTGAGACAGTAGGAGTGCCCATCTGGCCAAATGCCAATTTAACGTCGCAGGCTGTGTCATGAAAACTCGGATAGGGTTCATCCGGGAAATGACGTGGATTGTCTGACCGATCAGGTAGTGTCACATCTTTTGGATGGCGAATACTAAGGCCAAACATTCATTTTTGATCATCGGGTATCGTTGTTCGGCGCCTTACAAGGTTCTACTTAGGTAGTAGATGCTCTGCTCATAGCCCGCGTCGTCATTTTGTGCCAAGAGGGTGCCTAGAGAATGCTCCATAGCCCGTATATAGATGAGGAATGACTTTCCTAAGATCGGCGCCGCCAGGATAGGCGGGTTCGAGAGATAAGCCTTAATCTCTTCAAAGGCTTTTTGGCAAGGCTCGTCCCACACGAAAGAGGTACCTTTCTTCATAAGTTTGGAGAATGGTTGATATTTTCCTGAAAGATTTGAGATGAATCTTTGGATGTAGGCCAATCGTCCCTGAAGACCCCTTAGTTCTTTAAGGTTCCGGGGCGACTGAAGCTCTTGAATAGCTCGCACCTTGTCTGGGTCAATCCGGATTCCTTTTGTCGTGACGACGAAACCGAGGAATTTACCACTAGACATCCCTAAGAATGACTTTGTGGGATTCATCTTGAGCTGGTGAGTCCTCATGAGTTCGAACATCGCCTTCAAGTCCTGGAGGTGGTCGTCTTTGCGGCGACTCTTCATGACCAGGTCGTCTACATAACACTCGACTGTCTTTCACAGGTGATCTCGAAAGATCGTGCTCATGACGCGTTGATAGGTTATGCCAGCATTCTTGAGTCCGAAAGGCATGACTGTGTAGCAGTATACCCCCATGGGAGTCCGGAATGAGGTGTGTTTTTCGTCCTTGGGGTGCATTTTGATTTGATTGTACCCTGAGAAACCATCCATGAAGGACATCCTCTCGAAACCACACGTGTTATCAATGATGACATCCGTGATGGGCAAAGGGAACTCGTCCTTAGGGCATGTGACGTTGAGATCCCTGAAGTCAATGCAGATACGGATCTTACCATTTTTCTTCAGGACTGGAACAATATTGGCTACCCAGTCGGGATGCTGTTCCTCTCTGATGAAGCCGGATTCGATCAGTTTCTTCACTTCAGCCTCGATCGCCTCCATGATTTGTGGACGGAATCGCCTTTGCTGTTGCTTGACTGGTTTGGCGTCTGGGCTAATGTTGAGGCGATGCGTTGCGACCCGCGGATCTAGGCCGGGCATGTCCTCGTAATTCCATGCGAAGACGTTTATGTATTCCCGTATGAGGGCAATGAGATCCTCTTTTTCTTGGGGAGGTAGACTGCCGCTGATGAATATGGGCTTGGGATTCGCCTTGTCCCCCATGTTCACCTGGAGGATCTCATCTTCGGTCGGTAGTTCACATTGCTCAAAGCGGCTGTTCCACTGAGCGTTAACGTGGCGATCCCATGTCTCGTCGTAAAGTGGGATTTGTTCGTCCTCAGCCATTTCGGCAGGGTCGACTACAGCCATGTTGACCGTAAGGTTATCGAATAAATCCCTCACGCTGACGTCTGAGTCCCATGCTGAGGTAGTCGACGATCGATCTCCCGAACATGCATAGTCGGAATCCTCGTTGACGTAGCAGCACAAATCCGATGAGGAGGAGGAGTAGCCTAAGCCTCTCCGAGTCCTGTTGAAGTAATTTGAGACTTTACCTTTGGGTACATAAGCAGGTCGGATGACCGTTTTGCGCCCTCGGCCGTAATTCAGGCCCTCTAAACGAGTGAGGTCATACCCCATGTCGCTCATCATACACTTTGCGACTTGACTGTATTGTGAAAACTGAGGCGCGGGGTCCTCATCTTCAGATTCATCCCATAGCGTGCATAGGGGACGATCGATTTGACCAAAGATAATGTCTTTTCGATAATTATTCTAGGCAGGCACGACGAGCACAGCTTGCGACGACTCGATCGGCTGTGCTTTTGCGACGTATGACGAGCATACCGGTAAGTGCAGGGAGGGATCGCTGTAGAGTTTTGACCATGGGTTACTGGGTTCATCATCCTCGGATGTAGAGCAAGATGACAAACAAGCAAAGTTGAACTTCTCATTCATGATAATCTCCTCTGGCTGAACAGCGTTGGTTACATTGTGACTTTCGTAACCGATTACAATTGACTCGAAGTTATTCAGGATTAGGCTATCGCCGTACTCAGGTTCGCTATCCGCCTCGTTTCCACTCTCCAGTTCTTCGACCGGTGGCTCGTCGTGGTCTTGGTACAGCAGAGAATCCGTGAAGTAGTTTTCGACGTCTTTGAAGGGTTGTTTGTCGGCCACTACCGTCTTCACTTGCTCATAGTCGTCCACATACTTCAGGCACTGGTGCAACGTGGATGGGACTATTCGGTTGCCATTGATCCACGGACGTCCTAGGAGTATGTTGTAGGAAGGCTCGGCGTCGATGACGTAGCATGTTACTTCCGTCTTCATGTCGCCTATTCGACATTTCAGGCGGATTTTGCCGAGCGGCCGAGTCCCTGTGGCATTAAAGCTAAAGATGGTCGTGGTAGTCGTGGACAGTCGCTTTGGTGGTATCCCTAGGTGTTTGATCAATTTCAGGGGGACAATGCTTAATGCGGAACATGGGTCGACCTAAATTCGATCCACCTTCGACGAGCCGACGTACCCCGTGAAGTACAAGGGTCGGTCATGAGACGTGCTCTTGATGAGCATGTCCTCAGGAGTGAAAGTGATACACGGGACCCGTCTCTCGGAGGCTTGGCAACATGCCGCGCATTCCTGCTCTGTATCCTCTTCCCTCGAAAAGTGGGTGGAGAAGGCCTCTGAGTTGGCCAATGCCTCTTGCAGGGCTTCTCGGGTAGGCCTGGATAGCCGTAAGAGGTCCTACATGGTAATTCGCATGGGGATGCCTTTTAGTTGTGCGAGCACATTAAACCGGAAAGGTTGACAGCTTGAGCTTGGCTTGTCCGGATTGGGAGGGGCCGCTGTAGCTGGCCTCGTGTGAGGTCCTATCGGGTTCTCTGCCCTCGTGGGGTATTCCTTCACGAATTCCTTTCATGCTCTCGTGGCGAGGACAATAGTGGTTTCCTCTTTGGAATCGGTCAGGGCGGTCATTGCTGTGTTATCTCTACCCAGGATAGCAGAGACGACATTGTAATGTTTTCCCTTAGTTCCTTTTGAGGGTTTTGCGGTCCATTGCTCGTCATTGAGGAGGTCCGGATGGACCCATATCACCTGACCCGATGGCAGAGTCTGTGGAGTTAAACCCTTCCCTCGCTGGTTGTGAGGGTCGTCATTAGTGATCTTCAAGACTGCCTTGGGGATGGGAATTACCCCCGCCAGAGCTTGGACCTCCGGGAGATCTGTCCCAAAGCTCAAGGTGATCATATTTGTGGTCACCTGCTTTTGAACTTTCTCCTTCTTTAGGACCCCCGCATCGTAGAGGGCTTGGAGCTTATCCTTAAGGACGTAGCACTTGGTCGTGTGGTGGCCAAGGAATCGGTGATAGGCATAGTAACTCGGGTCATTGGTTTTGTTCGCCTCTTCAGGCTTCGTGGCTTCTGGCAATTTAATTCGCCCGCTCTTGAGTAGAGTGTCGAATGTCACCACCACCTGATCTTCTCTGAAGTCGTATTGCCGCGAGGGGCGTTGCTCAAATTGTCTGGGTCTCGGCTTCTGAGGAGTTTTCGGCGTCGGGGTAGAGTCAACGGCCATGATCTCTTTTCCTCTCATTCGAGGAGGATTCTTTGGCACGGAGGGTTCAGCGGCTCCCTTCTTGGATTGTGGCTCTTCGGCCTCTAATCTCTTGATCATGTTTTCCACTTGCTCGCCCTGGCGAACAAGCTCCTTCCATGTCCGGGTTTCTACCGCGCCCACTTTGGATAGGATATGAATCGAGAGATTATTACGGCACATCTCGATCAGTGTGGATTCAGAAACTTGGTCCTGATAGTGGACTGATCGGTTCCGAAACCTCTTTACGAAGTCGTTGACTAACTCCGACTTTTGTTGCTTTTCGACGAGGAGGGTGGCCATTGACACCTCCGTGTCGTCGTCGAAGAAGCGGGCCAGGAAGAGCCTTTCAACGTCGGCCCATGACTTGATAGAGCCGGGTTCTAACTTGTGGAACCATTCAAAGGCCACCCCCTTGAGGGTGCCTATGAATAGCCGAGTGAGAATAGCGTCGTTCCCCATAAGGAATCTGGTCTGTGCCATGAAGTAGTAAATGTGTTGCGAGGGCGAGCCCTTGCCGTCAAATTGCACCAAACTAATCGGTGCGAACTTCGCCGGGTATGGGACCGTATCCCATTCGATAGGGTAGGGTCGGACTACCCCCAGCTTGTTCATATTCTGCTGAAGCTTTAGCACGTTGAGCTGGTTTTGGAACTCATTGAACCTCTTGTCGCGGGTGCTGCCCCCAGTATGCGATGTCCCTAGCGATTTCTTGGAAGAGCAATCGGATTGTGGATTACTATTATCTTCCGTCTCGATAGCCGGACGATGGGGAGGTATCCACTCCTTATCCCCTGTTCGCCGAGGTAAGGTGCACTGGGTTCTTTTCTTATTATTATTATTATTCAAAAGTTGCTCCATCATCTCCCTCAGGGAATCGATGGTTTCCTGTTGCTCTTCAAGCTTTTGGGCCATCGTCGTTCATGAGTGAGTTCAGTCATGTGTACCCTCGCTGGGGCGTCCTGACTTGAGTGCGAGGTTTGGGACGTGGCTGCCGCCGAATGAACTTCGTCTTCGCTATAGGAGGGAGGTGCTACGGTGGAGTAATTAAACCCGATGCTTACCTCCTTACGACTACGGGTACGCTGGTATATGCCGCTCAGTCCGTGTTGAACGAGCTGAGGATCAGGCCCCAGGACGGAGTCCGAATCTGAGAGTCAGAAAGCACCACCTTACCCCTGTCCGTCATGTTGATTGTGACGGACGGGAGCTCTAGGTCGTCGGTGGCGCGTCCCCTTTGGCAACGACGCTTTTGACGAGTGGGTCTCGGTCGAGAAGGTTGTCGAGAGAGCCTCTCGAACACTGAAGGTTTCGCCGTTTCTATACATTGACAGTTGGCGAGTACTATCTGGATAAGTCTTTCGCAGTGGCACAGAGGACTCGCCTCATGTATGGTGCGTTTGCGGGTTAGATAATCCCGGAGGTCTTCCGTGGGTGATTGGCGACCACCCCCAAGGTCAGATGGGTCGCCTGAGTGATCGCATAGGATGGCCTTGGATGCACCCCTTGTTGTGCATTGGGTGGAATGCCTAGATGTCGGAGTTAGGCTAGTTTGCCTTGACAGGAAAACCCTCGCGTTCGGGCGAACTCCAACATGTGGGCGAGATTCAACCCCTCGCTCGCGCGGGCGAGTTTGCGAGGCATCGTCTATCGCCTTGCCTCTAGGGTCTAGGCTTTCCCGCCTGTTATACTCATCCGTCAAGTGGTCCTGGCAAGATCTGCCTGTCCTTGAGGGTTCGCCTACTTGGGCAGGCTCGCGCGCTCGCGGTGGTTTATTCGCATCAGGGATGTGACCTGAGAAGCGAAGTCCGCCTGCGCGGGCGGCCCTGTCCTTTTTCGTTGGTGCTCCTGGTTTGGAGAGCCGTCCTGTGTCGGGCGAATTGCCTCCTCGCCTAACATTTTTTGGGCCCGTGGGGTAGTCTAGGCCTTTGTATGAGGCGAAGGCTCGGGCCTCCTGTTTAGTGAGTGTCTGCCGTCACCACTAGCGAGCTCTTCTAGAGAGAAGAGCGTCCACGTGGGCTATGGCACTATGGTCTGTGCCGGAGTGAACCGACGCTTCTTCTGGGATGATCGCCTACGAGGGCCGTTTGGCGGCCCATCTTGCAAGCTTTCGCCCCGGGCTCTCGACTTCTGGCTTGGCCTTAGTCGATTTTCAGGGAGTAGGCTCCCCCACTGAGACTCGGGTAGAGCTCTCAGGCGCGGAGGCTTTGACCGTTTGAGGTCGGCTTCTACGCATGATTCTGTGGCATTTGCGGGACGCATCGCCACCAGAGGAGGAAGAAGACAAGTACTCTTCGTACTTTGCTTGGTCGAACTCGATCTCTAGGGACTCCACAGTCGTCCCGATAGCCACCTCGTCGAACTGAGCTACCACCATTTCGGTCGAGGAAATAGCTTCTCCCACTGTGGTCGCCATCTTCTGTAGGTGTAAATTTTGATCTCCCGAAAATAGGGAACTTCGTTTGTATTGATAAGAATAGCTTATTACAAACTAATAAATCGAAATTACAACAGAAGCGGAGGGAGTGCCCTCCTTGTTTATCGTGGGGACTTTCGGTAGCTACAGGATGCTTCGTTCGATTCTCGCACCGAGTCTGCTTTCCTTGGACGGTCCGACCGAGGTTGCTGGTGAGCTTCAGTACGTAGTAGAGGCTTGGGTTAATGGAGTTTGAGTCTTCGAGTTCGATGGCGATTTGGGTACGGAACTGGGAGAGGAAACTATAGTGCAAAGATTATGCAAAGAGCTTGTCGTCGACCCGGCTGGGGATTGAGAGCTAATGGTTCGGTTAGCTAATTTAACTCTGAGCGAATTGCTGAATGGCTGAAAACAGCTGAACCTCTTCTTCATGACTAGAAGAAGTTCTGAACCGCTTCTTCGTGGCTGGAAGATGTTCTTAAATAATGGAGAGACAGCTTGGTCGCCCCTTGAATTATGGAATGTGACCATGTACTTTTGAGAGATATCTTGCTACTCACCTATACTACGAATGGTCATTCGATGGGTCGTGCTTCACGTCATGTCACGTAGGAGTGGGAAGGCTCATCCTCGTATGTGAGACAACGGCTGCCCACTACTCGAGTGGATTTGGCCAGCTTACTGTGCGCCGACGGATCCAGCTCTTGACTTAGACCGGTGAGCTGAGTCGCATTTATGAGTGCGCAGGTTGATTTAGCATCTGTCCGATCATTCGTACTGTGAGCGGTTGCTCGATGGGACTGGAGTACTGTGCTCTCTCCTCTCAGGTCATGAGAGGTGAGAAAGCGGGTGCCCAGTACTCGAGTGGGTTTGCACAGCTTGCTGAATGCTGGCGGATCCAGCTCTTGACTCTGACGGGCGAGGTGAACTGCATTTATGAGGGTTCACTCGTACTGTGGGCGGCCACTCGACGATCCTGGAACACTGTGCCTCCTCCTTTCAGGTCATGGAAAGTAGGGAAAGCCCGTCAGGTATGAATTTGGCTCTCGACTCGTGCAGGCGAGTCGAGTAAGCGGGCGAATTTGGATGGTCTTAACTCATGTAGGCGAGTCGACCGTACAGGCGAATCTGGCTCATGAGGGCGAGCCTACCATACCGGCGAATGAGGGCGAGCCTACTATACCGGAGAATCTGGCTCATGAGGGCGAGCCTACCATACCGGCGAATCGGGCTTATGAGGGCGAGCCTACCATACCGACGAATCGGGCTTATGAGGGCGAATATGGGGCTTGTGTTGCTTGGACCTGCACTAGTGAGCCCAATCCGTGGTTGCGGTTAGCCCTTCACCCCAGTGGGCGGTTCCGATTCGTGGGTGGATTCATGTACAAATTCACGGCGGTAATTTTTACCGTCTACATCTGTAAAAATAAAAAAAATATTAGACACTGAGAGCACCATAGTTTCAAGGTACACCGGATTCATGTGCAGCCTACAAATGAAAGGAATATGTGAAAATTTCTTAACATCGACTCAGTACCAAAGCAGAAGTTAGATGTATTCAGTATAGAGGATATCATCGAAGGATAGCACCAACTTCAGTTTACGTCGAAGTAGTGAATGTCAATTTCATAGGAGGATTTTACCTACTATTTTGATAAGCAGTTAGAACTAGCACGATTGGAGCAGAGAGACATACCGATAGTTAATTATGGAAGCAGGACTGTCCGGAGATAAGGACAAGGATAAGAAACCTTTTGCAAGACTTAGAAGACCCCAACATTGGGGCAAGAATTTTCAATGCCAGCAGCAGAGACTAGGACATGGTCAGCAGCAGAACCGTGGTCAGGATCAGCAGTCGTAGGGTCGCTGTTACGACCAACAGCAGATGATTGAGACACCGCCAACCGTTTTGAGAATTGAAGGGCCAGTAGGCCAGATTCATGCTATTCAGGAGATTCTTGAGAGATAGATAGTCTCGTATTTCCATCACAAATAGTTCAATAGTCGCCAGCCACAAGCAGAGTCTATACAGTAATACCACGTGATCACGGTGCGAGCGGAGCTATAGTAGAAGGTACTTTCTTCGTAAACTCTTTTCCAACTTGGATCCTGTTCGATTCCAGAGCTTCCCATTCTTTTATATCTCATGCCTTTATGGATAGGCTTCAGTTAGTTTCACATCCCTTAGATGTACCTCTATTCATTTCTACTCCTTTAGGGGAGGTATCTCTATTAGGGAGCGTCTGTAGGAGATGTGTCATTAGCTTAGATGAGTCCGAGTTTATTGTAGATCTAATCGTTTTGTGGATGTCAGATTTTGATGTCATTCTTGGTATGGATTGGTTATTATCCTACAATGTTAGCATCGACTGTTTTGCAAAAACAGTCAGTTTGCGAGAGTCCGATGGGTCTGAGTTGATTGTAGCGACCTCACAGGGCAACTAGTTTGCAAAGTCATTTCTGTCATATATTAAGGAGGTGATGCTAAAAGATCGGAGTGCTGAGTTGTGTGAGACTAGAGTCGTCTCAGATTTTTAGGATGTCTTTCAGGACATACCGGGGTTACCTCCTATGTGAGATGTTGAGTTCTGCATCAAGTTGTAGTCAGGCATAACACCGATATCTCGAGCTCCCTATCGTATGGCACTTGCTTAGATGAGGAAGCTACAGACTCAGCTGGACGAGTTATTATCTCAGGGTTTTATTCACCGGAGTCATTTTCTGTGGGGAGCGTGGGTCCTTTTCGTGAAGAAGAATGATGGAAGTATGCATCTTTGTATAGATTATCTGGAGTTGAACAAAGTCACTATCTGGAATAGGTATCCATTACCGAGGATTAATGATTTGTTTGACCACATGCAGGGAGCGCAACACTTCTCGAAGATTGATCTTCATTCTGGCTATGATTAGTTACGGGTTCGGGAGATAGATATTCCTAAGACCGCCTTCCTGATTTGTTATGGGTCCTCAAGTTTTTTCATGCCGTTTGGGCTGACCAATGCACCTACGGTATTTATGGACTTGATGAACCGGGTTTTTCGTCCATATTTGGACCAGTTCGTGATAGTATTTATCGATGACGTCCTTATATATTTGAGATCGGAGGCAAAATATGAGCAGCATCTTCGACTAGCATTACAGATTTTGTGGGTACATCGGCTATATGCTATATGGCAAATTCAACAAGTGCGATTTTTGGCTATCTGATGTTAGATTTCTGGGCCACGTCATCGATAGAGAGGGCATTATAGTGGATCCAGCTAAGGTTGCGACCGTACTTGATTGGGAGCCGCTGACGACAGTCACAGAGATTCGTAGCTTTTTGGGTTTGATCGGCTATTACAGGAAGTTCATTCAGGAGTTTTCGAAGATAGCCATACCACTTACACGCCTTACGAAGAAGGGTGTACCTTTTGTTTGGGGCATGGAGTGCCATGAGGCATTTGAGACTTTGAAGGCTAAGTTAATTACAACACCAATTTTGACCATCCCGAGCAGTGATAAGACCTTTATCGTCTACACGGATACGTTGTTAGTAGGTTTAGGAGGTGTTTTGATGCAGACCCAGAGAGTGGTAGCATATCTTTCGTGTCAGTTGAGGACGCATGAGTAAAATTATCACACACGTGACTTGGAACTAGCTGCAGTAGTTTTTGCACTAAAGACATGGAGACATTACCTATATGGAGTGCAGTTTGAGCTATTTACGGATCATCAGAGTTTGAAGTATCTCTTCTTTCAGAAAGAGCTAAATCAGACACAATGGAGATGGGTTGAATTTATTAAGGATTACGAGTTCATGATTTAGTACTATCCGGAGAAGGCAGACGTCATAACAGATGCTTTGAGCAGGAAGCGTCGTCATCAGATTTTGGCTTTGAGGTGTTCGTTGTATCGAGATCTCCACACACTTAATCAGTTCGATTTTAGACCAGAGATAAGCGGGAACAATGCATTTTTTGGAGCTTTATCCGTGCAACCATCGTAGAGTGATAAAGTGGTTAGAGCTCAGCTAGAGGACACTTGGATTTAAACCCGAAAGGGAAAGATTTCTAAGAGCCTAAAGCTGATTGGACCGTTGAAGTAGATGGAGGACTTTGAATAAAAGACCGACTAGTGATGCTGGGAAATCCACAACTGAAGAAGGAACTTATTCAATGAGGCGCATCATACTAGGTACATAGTGCGTCCAAGCACAATGAAAATATACAAGGACCTGAATAGACACTTTTAGTAGAGCGGTATACATGGTAAGATTGCGGAGTATATGGTAAGTGTTTCACCTACAGCAAGTGAAGGTAGAATATCAGAGGCCAGCAGGAACCCTATGGTTTTTACCCATTCCGGAGAGGAAATTAGCAAATATTTCTATGGACTTTATTGTAGGATTGTCAAGATCAAAGAAGGGGAACGATTCAGTTTGGGTAATAGTAGATCGGTTGACGAAGTCGGCACATTTCTGGAGAAGCTTCCAGAACTCTTTCGATAGCCAGTTATCTTATTCTAGTGTATTTTACCCACAGACGGAGAGAGTGAACCAAATATTAGAGAACATGTTAAGGCCATGCGTTATTGATTTTCAGGGTAGTTGGGAGGACCACATCCTATTGATTGAGTTTTCCTATAATAATTACTATCAAGGGACTATTAACATGGCACCGTATGAAGTATTGTATGGGAGGTCTTGCAGATCACCTATTTGTTGGGCAGAACCAGAAGATAGTCTATTGCTTGGACTAAAGCTTGTTAGACAGACTATGAAGAAGGTAGCAGTCATTCGAGAGTGCATTCTTGCAGCGCAAAATTATCGAAAAAAGTTATGCAGACCGAAGGCGACAACCATTAGAATTCTAGGTTGGGGATTATGTTTTGTTAAAAGTATCACCAATGAAGGGTGTACAACGTTTTGGTAGATGAGGCAAGCTTGCTCTGAGATACATTGGTTCGTTCTCGATGTTGAGCATACACGATATTTTTCATGTTTCTATGCTTAAGAAGCATCTACGCGGCGAGGAGGAGAAGCGAGTGTTGGATGCACCGGAGGTCGAGATTCACGATGATTTGACTATGATTGAGATTCTGGTAAGCATTCTTGCCAAAGAGGACAAGAAGCTTAGAAATAAGGTGATACCCTTAGTTAAAGTTCAGTGGAACCGGAGAGGAACTCTGGAGACTTCATGGGAGCGCAAGGAGGATATGCGTCGCGACTACCCACATATGTTTGAACGGGTAAATTAAAAATTCAGTATGATTTGTTTATGATTTATGGTTATCCGTATGGTCATGTTTATACTTAATGCTAGAATGATGATACTAGCACTTAGCTCCTAAGTATTCGGAACACACTGTATATATATGAGGGGTTTCTTGTTTGGATTTTTTACCTGACATACTTGTTCCATTTAGTTAGGGGTTAACTGGGAGTATTTATATTTTAGACCGTTAAGTATAGATATCAATGATAATTTTCGGGGGCGCGAATATGTTATGCATCGTGACTACTCGCACCTATTTGAGCAGGTGGGTTAATTGATTTTGATTAATATTATGGATTGTTATATGGTTATATTCATACTTAACGTTAGAATGGAGGTATTGACACTTAACTCCTAATCATTCGGAACATATGGTATATATATGAGGGGTTCCTTATTTGGATTTTTCGCCCGACGTACTAGTTTCCGTCTAGTTAGGGGTTGAATGGGAATATTGACATTCTAGATTATTAAGTATAAATATTTTTATGTTTTATATCTAGAGATTAATAGTGCGAGATGTGTTTATGAGGGTTTCTTATCTGGATTATCCCCTTAACGTGTTTTTCTGATATTATTATTCTCTAGGATACGATTACAAAATTTCGGGGATGAAATTCTTTTTAAGGGGGAAAGAATGTAAAACCCCAAAAATTTAAATATTATGTGAAAAATAATAATAAATAGGTTATATGGTAAAAATATAACATATTTTGATGTTTGAGTATGATAGTAATTGATTTGAGATCAATTCAATGTATATTTGTGAATATATGAGTGCAAATGCACAAAACATGCACGAAGAGAAATCTAGAAAAATGACCAATTAAGAGTTTATATATTTTACACACCGATATAGTTTGAATATGGAAAACACAAAGACCAAAATTATAGATCTCTTCAATAGCTTTACAACAAATCTTAAATCACCTCATTCTAAGGTCGGATGAGAAAGTTACAGCCAAAATACCGAAGGTTGTTTTCCT
>BQKN01062044.1:65861-79820 GCA_022839385.1 Asparagus kiusianus
ATCTTTCTTCAAGTCTATAAAATTATTTTGTATTGTTTCAAAACATGGTTAAGCTAAAATGTCAAAACTCATATGTTCACATTTTCATGTTTTGGCTATTTTGTAAAATGATGATATTTTTTATTTGGGAGGTCCTTTCTAAAAACCAGCTTTTGTAATATGTTTATTATCATGTCTACAATCATTTTTTAAAGTTTCATAATTTTTGGAATTTATTTGATATTTTTAAACAGGGTTTTAAAATCAGAAAACAACTTTCAAAACCTGTATTTTCATGTATCAGTACGCGATCGACCACCATGGTCGACCGCGCCCATGTTTATTCCTTAGAAGCCAGCAGAAACTTTCACGATCGACCGTGACGGTCGACCTTCAGTCTGTAAGTTTCCACGGTCGACCGTAGCCTTTTCTGTTGGTTTCTCAGCTTCGAAAATCCCTCGCGGTCGACCGCGAAAATCTCACGGTCGATCGCCGATTGCCCAACGGCTATATTGGGTACAGAATTAAATTTCGATTCTGTGGGATTCTCTGCTGATTTGTTTGAGGTTTTTGTTGCTGTTTTCTCTTCCTATATAAACCCCTCAAACCCTCTTCTACCAGTAACCTAAGAGAACGTTTTAAAAGAGTTTAACAAGTGTTTAAACTTGTTTAATGTTTGTTTAAAAGAGTGTTTAAGAAGCTTTTAAGCAATTGAGAGTTTTGAGTTTGTGAAATCAATTTTACAAGAGCTTGAGGAGATCTTATTGGTGCTTGAGCTTCCAACCATCTTCCCTCAATCTCTTGATCCATTGAGAAGTTTTCTAAACACTATTTCTAGCTTTATATCTATTTGTTTGTTTATCATTTTATTAAAGCTAGTTTTATATTGAGTTTAGATTTGATTTACCTCATTGTTACACACACCCACTTGAGCTTTTAGTATTTACACACATAGTATGTTGGGGTTGTGAGAGATTGTAACAATTAAGTTGTGCTTAATTGAGTTCTCATTCATGTTAGAGAACATTTTATTATAGTTACATTGTGAGTATTGTAAAGTTTTCGGTGAGCTAGAAAATCGAGTGTGAGGTGTAGACGTTGATCGGTGAGCGTTGAAAACCGACATTGTGAGAGTGTGAATTGTGAAGTTTTCGGTGAACTAGAAACCGAGTGTGAGGTGTGGACGTTGATCGGTGAACATTAAAAACCAACATTGTGAGGTGTAAACGTTATTCGGGTGAGCGTAGAAAACCCAGCTGTGATAGTGGATTTCTCCCCGGTAGTAAAAAACGAAGATGTAGGACGGAAGGTCCGAACTCCGTGATCATATTGTGTGTTTGCATTGTTTATTTGCACACTATCACTCTTGTTTTGTTTACCCTTGTGTTGTTTATATATCCTTGCATATATTACATCTTTGCTAGGATATATCTCTTTATTTATATTGCTTATTCTTGCTTATAATATTTGTATATCTTTCTTGCAAGAATAATTCTTTAGTAAGTTTTAATTGGCATAAATCGCATTTGATTAGCATAAGACCCTAATCACCCCCCTCTAGGGTCTAACATTGACATCTCTGGGTTCATCATGGACTGCAGCCATATGTGAAAACAAGGGCGTCACAAGCTCTCGCTTGGTGTCAACTAGGAAATGATGGATGAACTTTCAGCTAAGTTGTCGAAAGTTTCTGATGGATCTCTTCTCGAGAGTGTTCCACCAGAGCTTAGCACTCTCTGAAAGAGTGATAGGAAAGCATCGACAAAGGATTGCTTTTGATGATTGGAGCATACTCATCACATCATAGTAATTCTGAACATGCTCGGAGGGGTTTCCCTCGCCCTTGTATGTCTCGATGCGAGGCATCTTTAACTTCTTACATGGAACATTCATAAGGTCGTCTGAAAGGGGGTTGTTACTCCCGAAGACGCTTGTGATCGGTCTGTTGACTCGATCGTATCCAAAGGCTCTAATGGTAAGACTTTCGCCGGTGAGTTCCTGATGAGGAAGGCGACATCGGCGAGTTGACCGATGGGATGCAAAATTTGTTTGTTACGGCTATGGAAGCTGGCTAAGAAGCCACTAGTAAAAGTAGCAAATTGCTCTTGGCAAGATTGATGAATCATATAAGCTGGCGATTCACGCTGGGCTTGAGTAGCATAGTTCTGATGAGGTCCTTTAGGACGAGATCGCTCGGCTCTATCTTCAGAACTAGACATGTTCTCTCAAAAAAGAAAGAGGGCCCCACAGTGGGTGCCAAACTGCTGATATTCAAATCACACAGAATAATCTAGAATAGAATGGTTACGGAGTGATGAAAGATGATGGAGGGGGTCGATTCCTTCCCCAACTTTATGTCTTGGCCACTGAGTTAGAGTGAATGATCTGCACAGAAGAAGGTCGTGAGAGGACGGGTTGGTGATTCCCCGTGGTACCTCCGACGATCAAGTTAGTTGATGAATTTGAGCTTGAGTGGAGTAGTAGAACTATGTGTTCTTATGCTATGTGCATTAGAGATGATGATCTCTGAGATTTAGGTCAGGAGGAGAGTTTAGATTGCAAACATTTGGCTATGGCGAATAGCATCTGTATATAAAGAAGATGTCAATGGCAAATTAGTCATTTCGACCATGCAAATGGTGGTAATAAAGTGTGAGCTAGAAGGTGAGGCATCCTTTGCTCTACATGTGTCGGCTGGCGACATGAGGAAGATCACTTCTTCCTCAATTTGAGGAGCGATCGATGGGATGTGAGCTAATAAGCAGCGTGATGACGCGTGGTCTTTGAGTAGACATGATATGACTTGTTGTCAGGATGGATAAGCTCTGGCGAAGTTATCTTCTAACTTCACTGAGAAGTAATGTCCCTCATGACAGGACTCGCGAGGAGAGTCGACTCGTTGAGAGGAGTGACGACTCAAGGATTGCTGGCTGAATGGAGTCGGGTGACGTCTCGTCCCGCCTTTCGAGTTGCCATGGAGGAGTATAGACTCGACTGGGTCGACTAGGCTCTCGACGAGTTGCCTGCTACGAGAGGGCCGACTGGTACCGCCTTTCGTGTCGACATTGATGAATGTCGACTCGTCTGGTCGGCTAAGTCGGACTGCTAGCTGATCTCTAGCTATCTCTCCCGTCGGTCGAGATGTCAACTCGTCTGGGAGGTCAAGATATCTCGTGCCGATTAGCACCTTTTCTCGTGTCGACACTAGGGTGTCGGCTTGTCTGGCTGGATGGAGATGACGACTCATCAGATCATATTTTTGGAAACAGTTGTACCCCATAACAGAAAATAAAAAACAAAAAGATATGATTACTACAATGATGGAAATGAAAAATTTTGTAGTTATGATTACTATAATCTTTTGAGAACTCTAAAGTAAGTATTCAATCATAAGTAACATTGACATGATGCAGTAGACAAGAAAATTACAAAGTCTTCTTGTACATCTTATGACCAATTACATTACCATGTCAAAGAAAGCAAAAGCTTTTTAGTACAATCCTTCATGTAACTTCATAATAAAAGCCTAAAAAGCTAGGGGGAAGGGGAAAAAAACTACTCTTTTGTACCAAAAAATTTTAGCTAAGTGTTAAAATCAACATTTCATTAATATTAAGAGATTGGATGAAAAATACATGGGTGATTATATGTTGAAGGAATGATAGATAAAAATTGTTTTGTAAAACTCGGATAATTAAGGATGATATTGGAAAACAGTGCCTAAATTAGGAGGTGGTTCGGAGCCCCTAAAATTAGAGGGGGTAGTTTTTCCTACAGAAAACAAAGCGGGTCTGGTTTTTAGAAGAGAAAACCCGGGTTCACTCTTATCGATCGGCATCTGCGCTCCGCTCTCAGAGCTCGAGCTGAATTCCTCTTTCTTCTTTGTGGGTTATAAACCCTAAACCCTATCTCGAAATTCTCAATAAATCCTCAAACCCCACTCCTAATTGAAGATTTTTCTACAGGTATTGACATTAAATTATCATCTTTGTATCTAATTTTGCGTTTCGTCACTCGATTAGGGCTTTTCATTTCGTCTAATTTCTGTTGAAGAATTATCGCCTGCGTTTGGTCAAATGGTTTTATGTCGATTTAGTTCTTAAAGTTGAAATCTTTGGTAGTTTTTCCCCCCATGTGTTTGAAAGAGGGATGCCAGTTTTTACTGAAGGCCCGAAAACCTCCTTTGCAAATGACCCTCAACTTGAATTTGATCTCTGATCGCCCTCAAATACAAGAACAAAATTGCAACAGCCCTCTTTTGAGAGAGGGTGATGTTTGGAATAGATTAAAGCATGAAAAGAGCATTCCCATTGCTTTGCAATATTTTAAATCCGTAGTAGATTCAAAAGGGTTTAAGCACACTCGACTCACTTACGGCACCTTGATCGAAAAGCTCACTAAGGCTAATGAGATGGATATCGTTCAGTACCTAATGCAGCAGATGAAGCTAGAAGGAATACCTTGTTCAGAATACGTAATTATTGATGTCATAAAATCTTATGCTCGGTCTGGATCGACTGAACAAGCCCTTAAAACATTCTATCGGATTCAGGATCTGGGCTGTCAGCCTACAGTGAAGATTTACAATCATCTTTTGGATGCATTGCTTAAGGAGAGTAGGTTTAATATGATCACTCCGATCTATAGTAATATGAAGAAAGATGGGATAGAGCCCAATGTGTTCACTTACAATATACTTATTAAAGCTCTGTGCCAAAATGATCGGATTGATGCTGCTTATAAACTTCTAATGGAGATGGGAAATAAGGGCCATAGTCCGGATTCGGTTAGCTACAGCACAATAGTTTCTAGTCTTTGTCGGGCTGGGATGCTGAAGGAAGCTAATGAGCTGGTGATGAAAATTCAGCCTACTGTTGCAACATATAATGCTCTGATAAATGGCTTATGTGGGGAATTGAAAATGAAAGAGGTGTTCTCTTTAGTGGATGAAATGGTGGAGAAGGGAATAAGCCCCAATGTGATTACCTACACAACCATAATGAATGTTTTATGCAAAATGGGGCATGTAAAGCTCTCTCTCGCTGTTTTGAGCCAAATGCTTTTAAGAGGTTGCAGTCCTAATATTTTTACATTTTCTTCATTGATGAAAGGGTTCTTTGAGGAGAGTAGAGTGCATGAAGCTCTTGATGTTTGGGGTCAAATGATTCAAGAAGGTTGCATGCCTAATCTCATTGCTTATAATATTCTTATCCACGGTCTTTGCTCTAACAGGAATCTGACTAAGGCCCTAGTTGCCTTTGATGAAATGGAAGCAAACAATTGTCGTCCTAATGTTAAAACCTACAGTGCTCTCATCAATGGCTTCTCGAAAGTAGGAGACTACAAAGGCGCGACGTCAATGTGGAACAGGATGATGAGCGAAGGCTGTAAGCCCAATGTTGTTGTATATACTTCCATGGTGGATGTTTTTTGCAGGAGTTCCATGTTTGATCATGCTCAGAGTCTTATAAATAATATGTTGTCAGAAAAATGCACGCCAAACACAATAACATTCAACACATTAATCAAAGGGCTTTGTGATGCTGGAAAGGTTGGCTGGGCAATGAACACATTACATAAGATGAGAAACCACGGATGCCCACCCAACACTAGAACATACAATCAACTGCTTGATGGTCTCTCCAGAGAAGGAAACTTTGAAGAAGCCTTCCAATTATTGAATGAGATGTTAGGAGCTGGGGTTGAGTTGACTACAGTGACTTACAACACCATAATACATGGCTTTTGTCAGGTTGCTGGTGTTGATGAAGCTTTACTCATTGTGAGTAAGATGATACTTCAGGGAATTCAGCCTGATGCAATCACTTTTAACCTAATTGTTCATGCTTATTGCAAGGCAGAAAAAGTCAGAAATGCTGCACAAATTTTAGGCAGTATGGCTAATGAAATTGGTTACCGGGATGTTTTCACATATACTACTCTTATCTCTGGTCTCTCTGATCAGCATAGGTTGGAGGATGCTATGGTGTATCTTCTAAAGATGTTGAATGAAAGTATTGTCCCAAATGTTGCCACGTGGAATGCTCTGGTGCACGGTGTTTTCAGGAATATGAGTTCTGTGGCAGTTCAGTCACTAGACGATATAGTGGACGATGGAGAGAAACAGATATATTCTGATGGCAGTTTTTTTATGAAAGATCAACAAAGAATCTTTGGAATTTAGAATCAATGTGCAGATAGCCAGATACTTCTCTTTTAGCAGAATACTAATTTTAAATCCATGTGATATGTATTTCTGATCCAAGTTCCTTCTGGTGGATCTCTTTGATAATGATTGTTACAAACCAATGTTGCAGATTATTAGCTTGGTCAACAAGGGTATGTGTATTCTTAATGCGCGCATCTTAATGTGGACATCATCTCAAGGAAGATGAATTCTACCGAGGAGGGCAGAAATTATAAGCTGGTAACCAGACTTATTATGTTTTTTCAGATTTATTATTCTTGGAGCTTGTTTTTTATTTTTATTTTTATTTTTATACTTTAGCCTAAGCTTTTTTTTTTAACTTTAGCCTAAGATGATAGTTAAGGGACTGTTAGGTTCATTGCGACTATAATTGCGACGTGAATACCAGTCGCATGCAACTACAGTTGTTGCAATTGCTCTGACATGCAGATGTACTTGCAGTTGCTTGGTTTAGTTTTAAAATTTTGCAATTTATAGTTGCAGTTGTAGTTGTAAGTGTTTGTTTTGGGATGTCATGTGTTTTGGACTTATATTGGAGTTTCTTTGCAATTGGAGTTATGATTTGATCTTTTGTGACTTTAAAGGGTTGTAACTGTCATTTACAACCAAATCTACAGGAGTCTTAAGCTGCAACCAGAGGTCCTGTTTTCAACTACAGTTGTAATTATAGTTGCAACTGTATTTATAATCCACAGTCAAACAAACGGCTGTAACTGACACAAATTATCTCAGTTGCTTGTAGCTGCAGTTACAACCCCAGTAGTTGCCATCATGGTTTTAAATATCGGCCGATAATCCGATATTATCGCCGAGTTATCGGATTTGGGAGCTTTCCGCTAGGATAAGTAGGATTTTTAATCGGTTATCGTTTTTTGAGGTTTATCGGCGAGTTATCGGCGATAAAGGTACTTATCGGCCGATAAGTAGGCTCTAAATATCGGTTTTATCAGCCGATAAGTAGGATTTGGGAGCTTTTAATTTCTTTTGGATTTGCTCTTTGAATGTTTACAAATTATGAACTATTTGTTGCTTTTGGAACTTGGTTGATTGGTGATTAGCTTATGTTTGTTTATGGATATTGATAATGACTCATAACTACTAAATATCAACTTAGTAAGTTAGTTTATGAATCTCATGATTAAACAATAATTATGTAGATGCGTAGATGGTTCTTCATTCTTGATGTTATCTTATTATTTGCTAGTTTATTATTCCATTTCGACTAACATTATATTATTTTTCAAGCTTATGTTTGTTTATTATTTGCTAGTATATTACCCCGATAAATACTATTTATCCCCGATATATCCCCGATTTCCGCTATCCGATAAGAATTTTGACCGTCCGATAAATCCCCGATAACCGACATTTAAAACCTTGGTTGCCATATACCAAAATGCAAGAAGGAGAAAGTGGAAATTGCTCTTTCGCATGTTATACGGTTAATGTGATTTGATCTAGTTTGGTCAACAGAGGGAACCATCTATTGAGCGTCTTTTTTCCCTTTCCTTTTTTCAAGAAAAGAAAATTATGTCTTACTATTACAATAAGAATAATAAGTGGTTAATATTCTTTTGTCTAGCCAAAATATCTGGTGTACTAAAACGCTTGAAGAAGTTTGCATATGAAAATCATGTGGATACTGACTAGCTGAAAATGAAGTTGTAAATGTAGGGAACAGTTGTTTACTTTAATATGAATATGAAGAGGACAAAAGAAGCTCTTGCTGGCTGTACAGGGGAAGCAACCAAGTCTGTGTAATAATACTTCAACCATCATCATGGTTTCTCTTTGATATTTATTAACCCTGGACGCGACCATGTCGTGCTCACGAAACAAAGAAAAAAAAGTAAAGCAGTATTGTCATGACTTTGTAGCTAGGCTGTTTCCATCCGAAATGCAGCTGTTAGTGTTGCCATATAGGACACATGGAGACTCCAGCGTGTGTCTGACACCAACTTTGCACAACTTTGCACTACACTTATGTTGGACATGCTGAACAGTGTTGGATCTAGCAAAAAAGATGTTTGACCCGTTTTGGCTTTGAGGAAACTTTTAATGGTGAGGTTTAAGTACCTTGATATCATATTTTGCTTTGACACACGTACAAAGAGAAAAATAGAATATAATTTTAGCATAATGTAAGAACCTTGCAAACATATGTCGGGCATCATAAGCTTGTTGTAGGCCACATACTGCATCTGATTTTCAAATGTCTTTATTTTTTTCGGTTTCATAACTAGATCATATGCTATGTATTACATTTAGGTTTTGTTGTTATTTAGTTCTACTTTTAACAAACTTCCTAATCTCCAGGGCTCCAGGGTTTTGGTATTTACTATACTGTATGCACATGTAGTATAAGTTGCTATACCTATGTTTCTTCGTAACCTACGTAATCCAGTTGTTTCTTAAAATTTCCATTGTTTTGCCCATGCGTCTTGTGTTGGCATGTTTGATTCACTATTGTTACATCTGTGATATTATTACTTAGCTCATGAACAATTTGACAATGCCAACCTTTTATTGGAAACAATTTATGAATAAATTTCTTGGTTGTAGCAGTTCATCAATGCAATGTTGGGTACTGTAATCTCGAGTTTTCTTTCTTGAGGCCCCCCCCCCCCCCCCCCCTGATGGAACAGTTAAGTAGCATCTATCAACTTGATTGCTTATATTTGATATTTACGCTAGAGAGGTACTATATAAAATGATTCTTTATAGTGACCATTTATTCCTAGTTCACCAATTTTGCGTACCTTTTGTCGAATTGGTATATGAACTCTACTGAAATTTGATTATATTTAATCCGCCTCGCCAAATAATAGAACTCCTTTGTGTAAGAGCTCTGCAGTGCAAATGGATTTATATCTGGCCATATATCTATCAACTTATCACAGGATTAGACTCTGTTTCACTTGCTCATGCTTCTTTCCTTATTTATTCTTTCACAGGCTATCCTGATTCGAACATTAGTCTCCCTCTAGTCTAATATGACGTGGAATTCGAGGGGAAGAAAACAGCTTTGGGGACATTATCAAAATACAACCACTGCAGGGAGGGTAGTTTTTCTACATTTTCATGACTGCTGTCCTTTTTTCTGCGGAGATAACCTTTTACAGTATGCTGATAAAAAACAAAATTTCTGAACATCTTACATTTAAAACTAAACATCCACCTTTATGTGGTGGATTAGTTTGAGAATTAAGAGTATGAATGGGCTGCAAACTATCAGCAACAGATCACTTTCCTTAGAATCAAAGGGAGAAAATGATTGAACAACTTGCTGGTAAAGATTAAGATCCACTTTGTTTATGTTCTGTTAAAAAACTTGAGGAAGTTTGATTTGCTGCACTTATGAAAACTTGTAGTTTATCGTGTCACCTTTGGATTTTCACAAAAATACTATACTTTTCCAGAGCTTTGTGTTAAAATTCTTAATATTTTTTCTTACTGTTTCAGATTGAATCATAAAGAATTTGTATTGGTTGCAATAATAGAAATGGATATTACGGTTATTGCCTCAACAGTTTAAACTCAGTTGGCCCAATAACTTCAAACATGAGCTGTTCATTGTTGGAACACGTGTCACGCACGTGCTAGGCACAATATCTGTTTTCCATTGTGTTGGAATATTGTATTCGTGTACCTACGTCAGAGCCAATAAAGATTTTAACATAAATTAAAATGTGCCAATTCCCATTTTTATTTCAGTTTGTTGAGTACCCTAAATGTTTGAAGAACTCCCCACAATGCAACTTTGAAATCTCACGCCTCACTAAAAAGGAATCACAGATATTTGGGCGGAAAAACTTTGTAGCAACCCCAAATAGTATACTTCTTGATGGCTTGTAAAGTAGTATACCTATGTCTTCTGTGTTTGCTTATTGTTTATTAATATACTTTTTTTTTCCTGTTTCTTGTTCCAAGGGGTTTTTAATGCTTAGAAATGTGAAGCAAGACTGCTGGAGTCTTCTTACTGTTTGATTTTCTACCTCTTTCAGGTGTTGGATCATAGGAACCCCACTTGCGGCCAAATCCAACTATAGAATTTGGTGTGAATTCCTTTTGCCTAAATCACAGTTGATCCTAGCCTGCAGTACTCAAGTGACAGTCCAGATAAAATGATGAGAAGAGTGACTATGATGAGTAGCAAGGGAGGAAGGGAGGCGCATGAAAGCTCCTTTCAATTTTTGCTGCCCATGATTATATAATTCTTTTGTGGGATTGTAAACTGAGACGATTTACAGGAACGTCTCATTTTTTGATGCTCATGAGATGGATTGCAGCTGAGTTTATGCTTCCTTGTTATGTTCAAAGTAACTGCAATTGTTGTATATCAGGAAAGTGTCAAACTTGGCGATAGTTGTCAACCTATGAGATACAAGGCACTGTGGAATATTTCTCTGTCTGGACAGATGCACTGGGCTAATGATTTGATGGAATGCCTTCATGCTATGCCGACAAAAACAGATTGATTGCTTTTGATCGTCGCCTTTTCTCTATGTCGGACGAAGCATTTTGGTTCCAAATCTTAGAAGTCTTTTGTAGCATTATACACTCAATGTGCATGTGCTCCCACTGCGAGGAGCTCGAACCGGATAACATTCTATTGGCAGTTAAAGCGGTTGTGAATAGTTTTTGGGTCATAAAAGTAGAAGATCTGACTGGACATGATTTGTCCCATAAGTCATCAAAAATTCACATGCATTCTGGATTCATGAAGGCTTGTTATCCGAATGTCGAGTTAAATTAAGAGAGATATCCACCTATAGCCCTTTATATCACCAGGAAGATGAGATACTGCTTCATAATGTATTGGAAGACCGAACTTCGAGGTAAAATTTTAAACTATGCCTTTTAGTTTTCTCTGATTTATGATTAGCTTAGATAGGGAAACTGTTTTCTGATAATTGCAGAACGAAGAAAAACTCTATTCTCATAATAGCATGAGTATTGGTGAAGTTTGATGGGAAATACAGTTTCATTTTGTGTTGCCTTTCCATCTTTTCGACATCCTGCATTTTGAATAACGTAATGACTATACTTCTGTATTTTGTATTTTATCCCTCCTAAAACTGTTTGTTTTCTTCTTCCTGTAGCTTTTTGTTCAAGTTTTTTTCCTTGAGATAATACAATTGGTGCAGAAGTTGCACAAATACAACTTTTACTCAGTAATATTATGTTGCTCAGAGAATAGAAAACAGATTGTCGGATACAGTGTTCTCTTGAAGCAGGAAGCTTATCTGAATCTCCCTCATGTCTTTACTTCAAACTCTTTTGAAATATCTTAGCACAAGACAATTACAATCAACAACTATAAATACAACAACCATGCTTACTGCATCTTGAAGAAAGTACTGTGGAACAACACATCTCAACGATACCTCCACTGCTCATTTTCTACCTTCAGCAAGATTCTTGTAAAGCTTTTCGATGTCCGCCTGTTTTAGCATGGAACATATTTTGATTAAGCATCTCTTATTGAAAAAAGAAAATGCAGCCTGTTTGCTTAAATGTATAAAATTCACCTGATAGTATTTCAACAATTGGGCTCTTTTCTTCTTCATTGTAGGAGTTACAAGATCTCTCTCAGTGTCAAAAGGTTGAGGGTCCACGACAACCCCTCTGATTTGTTCGAATCCTCGTAGCTGTATCAGAACTCGTTGTTGTGAAATTTTGTTTTCACTACCGTGTCTCAAAGAGAGGCACTAGAGGCACACTCTCCACCACACCTCCAACCACACCTCCCCTCCCGCTACAGTGAATCAGGGCCCACTTGAGATTTAAAATAAGTGCACCAGGGCCCACTTGAGATTTAAATTTTAAATCTCAAGTGGGCCCCGGTGCACTGTAGCAGGATGAGAGGTGTGGTTGGAGGTGTGGTGGAGAGTGTGCCTCTATCATTTCTCTGTCTCAAATGGTTGAAGATGATACCTTATTTTTGTCAGAAATTGCCTTCAACTCTTGAAGAATACACTGTTTCAGTTGCTCGAGTGCGCAAAGATCAGCGAATGAACCCTTGTAAGCATTCATCGCTGCCCATTTCTTAGTGTTATCTTCATGGGGAGCCACCACTGCAACTAACATGGAACGATAGCTATCCCCATATACCCAAATCTAAGAAAAAATAACAGAGGTTTTTACCAATCACCGAACATAACATTTTGAATGTGTAACTTTAAACAACATGAGGCTTACGTCTTCAATTATAGGAGCGAAACTATATACTTTCTCCAGATATTCAGCTGCAACATACTCTCCTTGTGATAGCTTAAATATGTTCTTCTTCCTGTCAATAATCTTTAAGACTCCATCGGGGCTCATCTCCCCGATATCTCCTAAAACAAGAAACATGCAATTTAACATATTATGGTGAAGTTAATTACATTCTTAATTATTATTCTTTTACCTGTATGAAACCAGCCATCTCTTATTGATTCTGCTGTTAACTCCGGATTCCTGTGATATCCAGAGAAGAGAGTCTTCCCTCTGACACATATTTCGCCACGCGACGGAGTTGCTAATGGATCATAACCCATTTCAGGGACTTCTTCTAGTCTAATTTCGCTGAATGTTGAAGCAACACCAACTGTTCCTATTAAGGACATATCATCAGGGAATCCGACTGAGCTCAGTCCACAAGTCTCTGTAAGTCCTGAACAAATAGAAACGGAATTTATGTATTCATTTTTTGTGTAAGATATACGCATACGTCCACAATTATGCTAAGATATGTTGCCAGAGCTTTAATAAAGTTTTGTTATATATATTAACGATGGGTTTATACCAATTTCACAAAAAAGGTTCTCTGCTTAAAGCTTATGACATCGTACTAGTTTGGGTTAATTGTGGATAGACCCTATGTATTTCGCCAAATTTAACTTACTACCCTTGTAGGTCTATTGTTGCAGATAGACATCCTAAGTGAAATTTTCTCGACTCTTTTAAGGTGGTCTGCCAGAAACAATAGATTTTCTCTCTAGGGGTCTATCACTCTATCTGCAACAATACAACTGTTTAAGGGGGTCTATTTGCAGCAGTAGAACTACAAGGTATTTAGTTTATTTTGGCGGTAGTACAAGGGGTTTATCCGCAATTAACCCTACTTTTTAATACACTTTTGCAGCTCATCTCCATAAAACTGGATGAACAAAAGTTATGTACATGACAATACTTTTTGTAGGAGCATAAATTAGATCTTATTTACTGATTTAGGCAAAATGCTATATACATTACCATAGCCTTGGACGAACAACGCGCAGCTAGTAACTCTCAAGAATTCCTCAATATCGCTACTCAATGGGGCTCCTCCAGATACTATCAGACGAAGACGGCCTCCTAGCCTAGCCTTGACCTATATAAAAATTTAGCAAACGTAAATTTTCAAATTTACCGAAATAAAAATTAAAGAGATTTGTTTGTTTATTGCATCGTGGATGATTAATGTACTAGGTAATTTGTAGAAGAATACAAAGTCAGAGATTTAAGTTCACCTTACGAAATGCCAACAAGTCAGCCAATGGCGAAGCTTTCTTTTGCTCGTACCCTGATTGCATCCAGGATAATTTACTGCCATGCAAGAAGAATTGATATAATAATTAAATTCAATCATCCCTGAAAATAAAAACAAACTTTGGAAGAAATGAGGAAATTAGTATTTCTATGAAACCAACTTACTATTTGTAGAGCATATTGAATATCATCCTTCT
The DNA here is from genome assembly GCA_022839385.1 of Asparagus kiusianus. Classification (NCBI taxonomy): domain Eukaryota; kingdom Viridiplantae; phylum Streptophyta; class Magnoliopsida; order Asparagales; family Asparagaceae; genus Asparagus; species Asparagus kiusianus. The sequence goes on from BQKN01062044.1 coordinate 79,761, forward strand.
GTGTGGTAAAAGTTCTGACACTGCCTTCAGTATACCTACAAACCAAAATTCATGAAATAT